>JAWVWN010003755.1:0-81698 GCA_037367305.1 Phrynocephalus vlangalii
AATTAAATCTTCGGGGCAAATTTACTGAGGCTATTTTCCTGTTACAAATTAAGGTTTTCTGAAAGGTACAAATTTAAACCTGGGTTTCTAAATGAATACTCCTACCTAAAAGCAAAGGAAAATTTAGAGTGACATGCATTTTAGGCACACTATTTAACTGTGTGCACTTACTTTCCATAGGAAAAAAATACATGCTTCTGAGCAACTTAAATCATGTTAAAGATCAAACCTGCTTTCAACAAAACTTTGTTATGGATTTGAACATGTCTTCCACACTCTGAAACAAACTAAATCTGAATGTTAAAATTTGAGAACCCCTTCCTGTAATGTACACCTTAACGTGGCAAAAATAATCTATAGCTCCCAGGGCTGAAGCTCACAGTGTCTCTAAAAAGTTTCACTCTGTGAACAAACTATGCATTTTCTAGTGTACACATAGTAGTTGCTGGAAAAAAATCCAAATTATTCATGTGACGAAACTGTTCATGGAACTGCAAATCCTGACTTTATCCCTTTGCACACACCTCTGTCTTCCATGTTTGCTCCAGAAGCTCCTTCAAGCAGAGATGGGCACGAAATGAACTTTTAGTTCATTTTGTTATTCGTTTCGTTACATAACGAAATGAATAACGAACCTAGGGGTAAATTTAAAATGAAACAAATTGAACTGAAAAAAATTGTTCAGTTAGATTTGTTTTGTTCCAGTCAATGACAGCGTCTGCGTGCTGCCATCAGCCACCGGGAAAACTGTCTAGAGAGAGCCCCATTCTCGCCCCTGCGTGCGGAGGCGGGAATGGGGATCTCTCTAAAGGGAACTTCCTTGCGGGCGATGACAGCCGCTGTCATCGCCCACGGGGGAGAAATGTCTGAAGAGACCCTGTTCTTGCCTCCACATGCAGAGGTGATAATGGGGGTCTCTTCCCCGTGGCTGATGACAGCGTGCCGGGCGCAGTCCTCGGCCACGGGGAAAACTGTCTAAAGAGACCCCTCTTCTCACCTCCGCATGCAGAGGTGGGAACAGGGGGTCTCTTTAAAGAGATCTTCCCCACGGCGATGACAGCGCCAAGCCACCGGTAAGAACCCGAACCGGTTCAGATTGGTTCAGGTTCATACATGTTTTAAAAACATTCGTACAAAACTGAACCCGAACTAAACCAAGGGTGGGCCCAAACCAGATGAACCCGAACCATGGGTTTTCTGGTTCTGGTTCATGCTGACCTCTAGTCCTTCTTAGTAAGATCATGTCAGTGAGATACGGGATGGATTTATCAATGCAAAGGGAAAGAGAGAATGGCAAACTAAGATTACATGTATTTCTGGAAAAGATATGGGGACAGTAAAAGAATGGAAAGAGTGGCGGTGGCTAAGATATATGAGTTCCCAGGGTGAAGATAGCACTAGTTATGTTTTGTTGTTCTTATTCTTGTTCTTTTGTTGTAGTTTCTTTATTTAAAAAACAATAAATAATAAATATAGTTAAAAAATAAGATCACATCAATTGAAATTGTATCAATGCACTATCAATATTTGCGCACAGGTCACGTGTTGCCACTGTGACACACATAAAGTACTATTCCTTCTACACTGAGTTTTGTAAAGCAAAACTCAAGAAGACTCAATTTTTCCTTCTCCATTGACTCATTTCTCAGTGGTACAGCATGTACTTGGTACATACCAAGTATGCCAAAAGAAAAGCCACCCATTTAAAATGATGCATTTCTCTTAAAATAAATCAGTAATATTAGGATAGCTGTGAAGCTGGATGTGATTTCTCTTATCAGCCAAAATCAGCCTGATGACGCGTTTAAGTTTGTTTAGCCGAATCAAAGTGAAATTGGTCCTCTTAGTCATTCTCTGTTTCCTTTTGTAAAAATGCTGCAACATTTTAGAGGCCACCCTGGACTCCTTTTTCAGCCCAATCATTGCATAGTAAGTGGTATCTCAGTACAGCTAATTCACTTCTAAGATGAATCACTTAGTTCTAAAATTGCCTTAGCAACCTAAATGTCCTTCTGAGCTGGATCCTCACCAACGCTCTGACTTCGATGACTGACAAAAATATGGCTGTCCTTGTCATTGGCAAATTGCAGTGCATGTTCTTGACTCAACAATCCTATGCCACAAACACATTTTAACAAGAAAATAACAAGTCAAGAAAGATGTCTTGTCTAGGGAGCTTATGGCAGCTACAAGGCTACTGTGTTTATGTGGAGAGAGCTAATTGCATTTTGAAAGTTGCCACCAATTACTGGGCAAGATCTTGTTCCCATAAATTTATGCCATGCAAACTGGACCCTGTAGTGGAAATATTTATTTAAGTTAATTGAAAACTTCTTATTTCTCTTTTACAGGTTCCAAGGTTCCCTTGGGGTACCTTTGCCCTAGGAAAGCCTTGGGAAGGGAGCTTTAATAGTAAAAAAAAACTGATAAAAATCAAAGTCTCACTCCTGCTACTGACAAACCAGTGGTAATTTTTTGACCATTAAAGCCTGCCCCACCCTCATCCTGAGGTTCCCAAAGGCTTCCAAATGCAAAAAGAAGTCCTAGAGCGTGGAGGGTAGGGGGGTGGGTAGGGGGGAGGAAGTTATCTTCGGGGGGGGGGGAGGCAAAGGAATATTTTTTTACTCTAAGATTCTAATTCCTTGGACAATTTTCATAATTGAGCAAACTATACTACAACACATTTTACTAATATGTCACTATACATCTTTGGCTTCTCCTCCAGAGAAATGCCTATGGAAACTCTTGAATGACCTCACATTTATCGTTTTGCAACCAAGGAATTCAAAGCATTACCCACTGTTAAAATATATTCCCATATAACCTATAATCTTCCTAGATGATATCTGAGAATTTCAGTCACAATCACAGGGAAGGGAAAGAACAGACTCATATTTGACAGTTGTATCAATTCTTGGTGGTTGTGTGGTACAAACTGAAAGAAAGATATCAGCATCCAAAATAATACAGCAAGGAAAGAAAGATGAAATTAACAGATATTAACTGGAACATGATAACATAAATTCAGTATCTTTTTAAAACATGAGAAGAAAACCCAGTACTAGCCCATGTCTGCTGTTTATGGATAGAGTTTGTACCTCCTAATAATTGATTTTCACATTATTTTGCTTGACTACTCTAGGATACTCTCAATCCTTATAGATCAGCTTTCTGGAAACAGCAAAACACTAAAAAAGATATATTAAACATGCTCTATTGGTGCAAATAAATCCTTCATACATTTTAATAGTTGTTTCATAATTCTAGTATAGTCTGCTTTATTTCATCTAGTGAGCCGTACACAATGCAACAGAGATTTTCAAACCTCCATTAATTACCAAAGTAAAACTCCAGGACTGCTGATTTGGAAGGCAGTGAGACATCAAGGTGAACATTTGCAGTAAAAACCATAAACAGACAGACAGACAGAAAGACAGAAAGACCAGACAGACAAGATCAGACAGACATGACAGACAAGACAGACAGACAAAGACAGACAGACAGCTATTTATAGAACATATAGAGTAATGACCATGTATGAAACCAATGTTAACCTTTCCCTAAAGTTAACCAATTTTAGAATAAAAAAAAATCATATTCCCTCGACTCACCATGTGAGATCTGTAACTGAAATGTAGAATTTCCCAATAAATATAGAAAAGTTTATCAAAAAAGTATTTAGGGAAAAACAAATGAATTAGATTGAAAGATTGGATAGGCAAGATGAGAGAGAAAGTACAAATGAAGGAATTCTTCCTCCAGAGGTAGGAATATATTTTTGGTTTAATTTATACAATTAGAGAAATGGACCTGATACTTGGATAAAGAAAAATACATAAATGCATGATAGTAACACAAATATAGCAACTCTTATTGTTGTACGAGGATACCAAAGAAATTGGTAGTAAAAGGTAATGTTTAGCAATATAAAATTATTTCGTATTTAGATGAAAAAAGGGAGGATCTGATCGAAATTATTATGGGGAACCAGATTTTAAAAAAGAAATAAGAGAAGAAGACTGGATGGCATAAAATTGGAGAATTAGAATACTTAATCTATGATTTAGAATAAAGGAAAATTTCTTTAAAATACGTTTAAGAAGGTCTTTGACCCATGAAATTGAATAAAATGAATGCCAATTTTCTAAGCTTTGCTGGAAATGTGATAATGAGATTGTACCTTTTATCAATTGTGTAGGGAATGTTAAAAAAAATACAGAAATTTTGGAAATGTATTTTTAAAGAACTAAGTGACATAAATAAAGAAATAGTAAAACTATAGAGCCCAAATCTGAAATTGCTCATGTTATCAATATTTTGGATCAAAAGTTATGATGTTAAAACTAAAGATTTGATAACACATTTGTTGACCAGAGCGCGGCTAGATTAAATAAATTGCTAGAAACTGGAAATCTAAATAATGAACTATGCATAGAAGAATGGTATATTGAAGTATGGAAAATTGCTTTAAATGATAAATTGACATGTATCTCTAACGGTAAAAAAAGGAGTGTTTAAAAAGAGATATTTTTCTTTCTTGAAATATGTGTAATTTATTGAATATGTGCAAGTACGGGATATGATGCTTGTTCCGCACAAACAATCGAATTTGTTCTGTACGGGAGGATAAAGTAAATAATGAAGAGTCATCCTGTTGGTGAAAGGGGTGGGCACTGTTGTTGATGATTGCTTTACTTTAATGTAATTTGTAAACTTTTAAATAAAAAAATAAACTTATAAAATTAAATTTAAAGTTAAATGTAAACCTTTCCTAAAGCAGAGACCCAACCGGAATGAAATGGACTTGTTATTCAAACAGTTCTGAAAACCGTCCTTTGATTTCGGCAGGTATCTTCTAATCAGGAAAACATTAAATTTAGTTCATGGTGTGCAGATTTTGGGGGGGTAGAATAATAATTGCCTTAGATTGTCTTCTCTTTCCTTCAAATCTTGGTCTTCTTGAGTCATTATCGACAATCACCATGCAATGTTCCTTCCAGGACTTCCTTATCATGGCTGGCCAAAATGTCAAATTCTTCCAGCTTGAGAGAATGTTTCTGAGAAATCTGGAGAGTGCCAAAGAGATATGTGCAAGGGCCTACTCCATAATAGCGAAACACTGTGTTGAGAATATCATTTAAATAGCTGCTTTTAATTTAAAAAATAATTAAAACTTGCTTTTCATCCTCCTCCTTAACGAGCTGGACACTACATTTTGAAATCCTCTTTAAAAAGAGGTAGTTTTAAAAAAAATGAACTCTTGTCACATAGCACAAGCAGTAACAGATTTTCCCATATAGTAAGAAATTATAAAAATAGTTTCCCAACAACAATGCTGGATCTTTCTGAGCAACATTTATAACTTGTTTTAAACTAACCGGGATATATTTTAATATATACCTATCAGTGCAGATGTCCTATCCCCACTCAAGAATGGTCTTGCAGATGTCCAGAGTTAAGCTTTCTGTTCTACTTCAGGGGGGGGGGGGGGGGGTGGGGGGGTTTCAGTTCAGCAGAAATCACTCAGATGTCACTTCAGAGAGGATGTTTTCCTGGAGCCTCACCCTGTAGCCTTGCCGTGATATTGTTTCATTCCTTCTCTTACAAACAACACTGAAACATAGGGGTAACACCTCCCAAGTATAAATCATATCAGACATGTCTCAGGTAACCCCTTTGAGCCACATCTAGCAGATATGATTCTATTCCAATGGCCAGCATAAACACAAATACACTTCTTTCCCAAATAATTTGTTGATAATGTTCTTTCTGGAATACTAGCATTAATCACATAATATCAGCAACTTATTCATTCTTAATACACTGAATCCCCATTTATCAAATAAGTCAGAACTGAAAAGACTGCATATCCTGATTTCAAGGCAGTAATGCTACTATTTGGTAGCATAACAAACAGCAGCATCATCTCAAAGAAACATATCGTTGAGCACAACTGCCAGAGCTAACAGAAATGTAGCCCTCACAGTGTACTAAAATAACTGTCCTCCATTTTCTTCTTCATTTGAAAAGACAACTCTTTGACGTCTTCAATGATTTTCAATGAGCGACAGTGGGTAATGAGACTATTATCCAACCCTTTTTAAATGACAACAATTATATGTCACTCAAGACTCAGGTATGGTAAATTAAACTATGTGTAATTCTGTCAACAAGTACACTTGTTGGCAGCGAAATACACCATTGTTTTATTGACAATACCTTATACAACCTGACCAATGATGAAACACAGGAGAACTTTGCCTCAGCTCACCTGGGCATGATGGGGAAGTTCCTTAGCCACCTTCCATTAAAAAAAGGGACTTTTGGGATTCCAGTCTTGCCACGGGGAAGTTACTTGATAAGCTCCCTGTTTATCAGTCTGAATTTCTCCATAGTAAACAGGATCCCAAAAGGGTACGTCCCCTTGGGGGGGAAAACAGGTGCAGCACCTGTCAACTATGAAGAATGCAGCGGCAAGCTTCATAGGTCCAGGATCGCCTTAATCCTCCTGCTTGAGGAAGAAACCGACGCCATTTCTTTTGTTTACAATAGATATTAGGAGACCGGCTTAGACAGTGGTGGAAATGCTTTTCTTTCGCAAAAAGCAATGTTGTCTAACCTTGGATAGTTTCTACTGTTTCCAAAACAAGCTGGCCAGATAAACAGACTGGTGAACATTTTTTTCTTCCTCTCCTCCCTCTCCCCCCCCCCCCATCTCTGCTTTTCTCTTTTCTACACCCCTCCATCCAGAAACTGAGTAAACTATAACCACAATGATATTAACCCTTTGAAGTGAACAATAATTGAGCACAATGAGGTGGGAATCAATGACAGATCAGCAATTTGTCAAACACTTGCTCCATAGAATCCAGAATGGAGATTAGACCTCTTTGAGACTGAGCCCCTTCTTAACTCAATTAGAAGCAAATGAGGTCCAGGCCTTAATCTTGACTAAAGCACGGCGCAGGAGCAAACACTTATCTCAATCCACACATATGCAGGTGGGAATGTATGGAGAGTGTGAGTTTAGCTCTGTCCATTGAAACTTCTGCACACAGATGGACTTGTGGATGAGTCAAGTCCTGAAGAAAATTCGAATAGATGATCTGTGTTAGAGGAAATAAATGTCCTGGAAATTTTACAATAGCCAATCAACAATAAGCCAAGGGTCTTGGCTGATGCAAAATCGAGGGACTAAGATGCAATGCCTTTTGTCATGCAGTTCATTTAGCACTAGTTGTAGTTTATATCAGGCATTTTGAAACTAGTTATTTTTAGAGAGAGAATAAAACAAACTGGTTGATGAAAATTCACCAAATATTAAATGTTGTAGACTAGGCAAACTAGTTTAACATTGTATTTTTTAATATTAGATGAAAACAGAGGAAGTACAGATAGATAGATTATGTTTGGAATGCCTTTACTATATACTGATTCAAATATTATTAAGCAATTTAGTTAAATGAAGAAAAAAGTATTAGTACAAAATATTGTTGAGATTAGGCAGAGCCAGCTCAACATTATATTGATATTTTTATTCTTTTTATTAGATGAAAAAAGAGATAAGTAAAGATGTACATAAATTGACTGGGGAAAGGCAAGCCAAATATGAAAGTATGAAAACAACTTGCCTAAGACAGAATGGAAATATAAATTATTTGGGCTGAAAGAATTGGGAAATAATACCATAAAACATATAAGAACATAAGAACTTAATGGATATAAGAAGAGCATGCAGGATCAGGCTCAAAGGCCCATCTAAGTCCAACTTCCTGTATATCAAGTGCCCCAACAAATGTGTTTGGGAGTGCAAGAGACTAAATATCTGTCTCCAGATACCACTCCAACTGCATCTGTTCTTGAAGTAACCCCGGTTTTAAAGCCTTGAATTTACACAACTCCATCATGGTTTGTAACTTGTGATGGACTTTTTTCCTCCAGAAATCTGTCCAATCCCCAATTGAAGGCATCTAGGCCAGATGGCCATCACCAAAGCCTGTGGCAGGGAGTTCCAAATACCTAACAATGTCTGGGTGAAAAAATAATTCTTTTGTCTGTTCATTACCTCTCCCAGCCCCATTTTAAACTCATGCCCACCCCTCTGCATTAATTTCAATACATATCAATCATATCCCCCCTCAGGAGCAGCCTTAGTATCATTATTGTACAATGGCATTATAATGTTGGCTGTTTTGTTTTCAATTGCCTTTTTGATAATCCAAGCATGGGATTTGGCCTTCTTCCACCGCTGCCACCACTGATAGACAACCTTCATTGAGCTGTCCCCTAGCAAATCCAAGATCTCTTTCCTGATCCGTCACAGATAGCTCAAGCTCATGAGTTGATAAAGTTTGGATTTTTTTGCCCCAATATCATTACATTAAATATTCCTACATTGAAACACATTTGCCATTTCGCAGACCGCATTTCCCCCAAAGTTTGGAGAGATCCTTCTGGAGCACTTCACAATCTCTCTATTTTTATCACACAGAAATAGTTTTTGTGTCAATCTGCAAAACATGGTCACCTCACTGCTTAATCCCTGTCTCCCAATTCATCTATGAACAATTGAAAAGCACCGGAACCCCAGACAGATCATAGGGCACACTGCTTTTTCACCTCTCTCCATTGGAAAATGCCCCATTGAACACCTATTCTTTTTCCTTGATCTCACCAGTTCTCAATCCATAAGAGGACCTGCCTCTCCCTCTTATCCTTGACTGTGCAATTTTCTCAGCTAGCTTTTGGTGAGGGACGGTGTCAAAAGCCTCTGAAAATCAAGATAGACAATATCCAATCTGTTCATCCAAATCCACAGACCTGTTGACCTTTTTCAAAGAATTCTAAAAGTTTGTCAGGCAAGACTTACCCTTACAAAGCCATGCTGATCTCCCCTTCACCAAGGTTTGTTCTTCTATGTGTTTTAAGATATTCCTTGGATAAGGCTTTCCACCATCTTCCCTGGGACAGACATAAGGCTAACTCGGCCTGTAAGTTTACCAGTCCCCCCCCCTCCTCCCTTTTTTAAAAAAATTTGGTGTACAAACTCCACTATGCTCCAGTCCTCTGCCGAATGTGCCATTTTAAAAACCATTTTTCATATTACCATTAAGATATCCACAATTTCATTTCTCAGTTCCTTAATAACCCTTGGGTGGATGGGTTATTGTTTTTTATCTATGTAACATGCAGGATACAACAAAATATTTTGTTTTTATTAATTAAGATAGAAAATAAAATAAATATCAAGAAAGAAAAAGAACTTTCTAAAACATTTTGCAGAGAAACCTCGCATGAGCGCATATGGTTTTCATATTCCAAATGGCTGGTTTTTCGTCACAAGAGTATTCTAGGGAATTAATAGGGCAGCAATCTCTGCTGACCCCCACCCTTGGTATTTTTTTCACCTAATACCCAAGGTCCTAAGTCATCCACTATCAACAAGGTCTTCTGGAAGGCCACCAACAACCATAATTCGTCCTCCTGATAAGCTCCACAGTGCGTGGCAGGAGACAGGGGCATGTTCTCTAAGCTCTGTGAAGCTGACTTTCCTTCCAGTATTGTGATCCATCAAGTACAAGGGGCAAGGTTGGAAGAAGTCTGTTAAAATGGACACAAAACCACACAAACATACAGAGAAACAAAATATGACTACTACAGTACAATATGAAAGACTTACAGAATGTGTTCAGTGTTAGACAGGTACTGTCTATTGCAGAACGCAGAAGAACTTGGAGATAGTGAACAGCCACTTTAGTGCAGGAGGGAGAGACCAAGACACAGTGGGACAAGGGGAGAAAGAAAAGAAAAACACAAAGATGGTTACGAGACATTTAACAGAAAAAGTTACCACATCCCTAAACAATAAAAAAATAACTGCCACTTCATACCAGTGTATCAAACAAACATAGGACAGCTAGAAATTGGGATGAATAAAAAAATGATCTGTTTAGAGATCATGAATCATCAAGGTCATCAAATTATAAAACAATGAATTCCATGTTTTTCTCGTGATGGATTCATGAATTGATTTGTAAATTTGATATTTTTACTTTAAGAAGGGAGAGAGCCGCTATAAAATTGGCCAAGGTTGTTGGGGGAATGCTTTTCCCCACACCTCTTCAGTACAAGCCCTCAATTTGTGATATTGGGTCTGATGTCAGTGTTATGCACCCTAATAGAGGTCCGCCATGGGAAAGTCATCCAAGCACATAGAGACACCAACCAACATAGAGTTTCTCTGGTTTCCCTTCTACAGTCCTCTCCACGATTGGTGATTATTGGGTTTCAGACATCTGAAGTATACACCCACAAAATGTCCCCCTCAAGAAATTCCATTAGCAAATGAATGGCTTAGGCCATTGGTGGTGAACCTTTGGTACTCCCAGATGAGTTTTGGATCACCACTCCCTAGAAATCTAAGACTGTGTGCCAATGACATAGGATAGGTGGCATATTTGGTCTAACTACTTGAGTAGCACTGGCCAGAGTGAGGTGGCGAACCTTTCCAGCATTTTCAGATGTTTTGGACACAACTACCCAGAATTCCAAGCCTGTATTGGCAATAACAAAGGCCTGTGGGATTTTGGTCCAAAATAGGTAGGGGCACAAAACGAAAAATGAAATGCTGTTATTGGTCGTCTTGTAACGTAAAGAATTAAATGAAACGCAATGGGGAACAGCACTATAGTTACTAGCCAAAACAAAATGTGTTTTCTTTCGTTCTTTTTTTTTTTTTTTTTGAAACAAACCATTTTCATTCTGTCCTGCAGCCACTTGGGGGAGGGCAAGGGTGTTTTTAAAAAGGTCTGGTGCTTTTTTAAAAAAAATCGTTTCTCTAGTCCCCCCCCCCAAGCCCCGCCTGCCACTGATTGGCGATGGTGTGGGGGAAAAACCTTTTCCCCCCACCACTAGTGCGGATCAGCTTGCAGCGTGAGCATTGGGGAGGGAGCCCGGGCTTTTAAAAAAAACTTTTTTCCCACAGCGCCATCTTTTCCAGCCCCTCCCCCCCCCGCTAAACCATTATGTTAGTGGTTTTTTCAACAAATTTTTTTTGAAAACATTTGTATGAAACAAAATGAAAAAAATTGGGGGCGTGAAAGGAAAGAAACGAAACATAATTTTTTTATTCATGCCCATCACCCTAATCCCAAAAACAACTGGAGTGCTGCTGAGAGGTTTGCCAACACTGATTAGGAAACCCAGTCATCTATCCCCAGACTAAAGGGACTGTAGAGGAGAAAAGGTAAGTGAATATTTGATGTTCCCAGTTCCTTGGTGACTATTTTATAGGTCAAATGAATCGATGAATGAAAACATTGATACAAAATTATGTAATTTAGTATTCAATTAGGAGTATTAATTTTTTGTACAACATACAAATTGACAAGTAAGCCATTTTTGGAAAAAATGCAATTCATTATTTGTGCCACATCTCTAGTTAATGACAAAGAGCATTAGTGCAAGCTGATTCGCAGTTAAAACACAAATTCAGGGATACAGAATCATTACAGCTCAATGAACACATTTTCAACACTAGACACAGATGTCATGGCAATCTCCTTCCTCACTGAGAAAAACTGGAAACTCTTCTTTCCACCTTCTTTCCTAGCCATCCCAGTAAAAGAGAACACTTCCCTATACACTACTGCAACATCATGGTATAATAATAAACTGTAAATGAACACGCAATAAATACAACAGCCAGAAAATCAATTTGTATATTTGATCTTTGTGTCAAGAGAGCATGTGCCAGAGGGAAGAGACAGAGAGAATTTCATGGCAGTAGTGAACTGGAAACACAAGGAGAAGACAAGACTTACAGCTTGGAGGTTTGCATTTCCAAAAATCACAGGTCATAACACTCCATGTTTTTAAATCAGCTGTATCCCAAATCATGGTAACCCAATATTCTTTGGTACTCAACCCCAGAACCCCTCACAAACTAGCCAGGGGGGGCTGGGGGTTTCTGGGAGTAGCAGTATAAAAAACCCGGTTTTTAACCCAAGGTTGAAAACCCCACAGTTCAAAAATAAATTCAGAAAAAGGGGTTTATACCCCTTTTTGGGGGGGTTTTCCACACCCAAACAAAGCTCACAGTCAACTTAAAATCCATTTTTTCCCCCTTTACATCTAAATAGGGGAAAAAATTTTTAAAATACATCCTTTTGAACCATTAAATCAACTAAACCTATTACAAAAAATTTAATAAAAGAAAGTTTTTTAAAATTGGGCCACAAATTAATTAAAGCATTATGAAAAATTATCAATATAATTTTTCATATCCCGGGATAAAGGGACAAGGAATAACCTGTCGGGGGTAGGTTTAACCATGGATAGCCCAGGGCCCAACCAAAAATTACCCTGGCCACACACAGCATTACAAAGACTAGAGAGGGGCACACATCCCAAAAAATGAAAATTCCCTTCCCCTTTCTTCGGCCCCGGGGCCCCCCGCTTTGGTTCTTTAACCCGGTTTTTCGGGCCCCTTTGGGGCCACTTTTTTTTTTCATTTTTTTTTGGATTTTCAGTGAAGCGGGCCCGCCCAATGGCGTCCTCCCCTCATTCCCGGGACGTTTTTCCCCCCGCCCACCATTCGGGCCAGCGGCCACAGGAAAAAAGGGAAGCCCCGGGGGGGGAAAAAAGCGAGCATTTGGAGGCCCCGCCGCAGAAGCTTTTCACCCAACGCCCCCCCTCGGCCTTCCCCCGCCAAAAAGGGGACCCCCTTCCCCATGCCGAAAAAAAAGGGGGCCCCGGGGGAAAGGGCAAAGGGGAGGATTTGGGCGCCCTTTGAAAGGTCATGCAGCACCAGGGCGCTGTAAAGACCCGCAGGGGGGAAGCCCCTTTTGGGCCCCCCGAATATTTTTTTCCCTCGCATGCAGAGGGGTAAAAAGGGGGTTCTCACCTTTCCCCCTTCCCCCGGGGTCATGAGAGTGCCGCGTGCGCCCATGACTTGCATTTGGGAAGATCCCCTTTTGGGACCCCCGTTCGGGGGCCCCCTTTTGGCATGCAGGGGCAAAACGGGGATCCTTCCCCCCCCGGGGCCCAGGGACGCGGGGTCGGGCCATCCGGCGTGGGGAAGGGGGAAAGGCTGGTTGGGGGGGGCTGCGATCTGTCTTCTCCCAGGGCAAAACCGATCAAACCCCTTCCTTCTCGTTTCCGCCCCAGACCCGGCCCACCCCCGGGGGGCCTGACGGGAGCCGGGCGTCCCCGGGGCTCCGTGGCAAGGGCGTCGGGGGGGGGGCTGTGATCCCTTCCGCACGGGGGAGCCCGGGAATCAAAAGCCCCTTTCCTTTTTTGACCCGGGCCCCCGGGCCGACAGCTTACCGGCTGCATTTCCAGGGGGGAAAAACCGCGGACGGGGGGCTCCACCCGGCTTCCGTGTGCGGAGGTTTGGATCGCAGCCCCCCACGATCCCTTGGGGAAAAGTCGGGGCCCCTCCAACTCCTCTCCGACGCTCCCCCCGCCGAAAGGGATGACCCCCCCCATTGGCTGTAAACCCCTCGCTCAGAAAATGGGAGATTTAGATTAGCAGCGGGCCTAACCCTCCGTTGTGGAGGCAAGAACGGGCTCAAATCCTCCCCCCCGCGTCGATCAGCGTCATTGCCAGCAGGGGAGGAACGAACAAACATAACCAAACCTTTTTTTTTCTGGTTCTGTTTGGTTCTTTCCCAAAAATTACTCTGGGCTCCATTTTTCCTTTTTCCTTACGAACAAAACAATAATGGATAACAGAATATTTTTTTTTTTATTTCGAGCCCATCTCACAAAAGACCTCTTTGGATTGCATTCATGTCTTTAAAGATTCAAGCACATTTTTGAAATTTACCAACCCAAAAAGTCAGGAATCCCCCCTTTTTGGAGTTTTTCCCAAAAAGTAGGGAAAATTTTTTTCTAAAACAAAAAACCCAAATGCAAAAAACTGTCTTTAAAAGCATTAATGATCCCCCCCAAAGCCAGACATGCAGAAAGCCGGGCCCCGTTTGGGGTTCCATCAACAAATCCCGATGAATTCAGATGGTTTAAACCACCCCTTGGGGGGTTTTTCCCCTTCCCCTCTGAGAGTAATTCCCATTGGGAACTTTTGGTTTTATCCTGGAATGGGGAAATAAGCAAAGCCTTTGCCCAAATTTGCTCCAAAACATCTACTTCCTCAAAATGATCCAAACTGCTGCTTGGTTTCTGGGAAATTGGGCAAAATGAAACAAGTGGCCCTAGACTGAAAGGCGTTGTTGAAAACCCCCAAATGGAAACCCAAAAGGAGTAAAATAGTTCACCCTTCTAGCGAAACCCCCCGCCCCTCGGGTTTTATGAATTACAGACGCCTTTTGATATATATTTTACTCTCCATTCTTTCTTCATAACCTGAAAATGTATAACCCGCCAAGATTTACTGGACTTATGAAAGAAATTTCTTCATATGTTTAACTAGAAAAGTTCCCTCGGTGTTTTTTATTAAAAGACAATGGGAAAACAGGAACTTCAGGTTTAATTTACTTTTTGCCTTAAAAGCTCTCACTTCCTCTGGAATTTGAAGGGAAATCAAAAAAATTTTCCCTAACCTGCAACAATTTTAAGGCAGGGGGAGGCAGTAAAAAAAAAAATTTTTCTCTACCACCATTGTTCGGCAAAAAATTTGCCCAGGGGACTTTCCAAATGGGTCAAAAGTCAACACACGCACCACAGGTGAATGACACAGACCACTCTGAAACTCACTGTGAAGAATTGCACAACACTTTCAGGAAAAATTGAACAGATCCAACCAGTTTGGAATGCAGCACTATCCAAGCGGGTAAATAAACCCCCCCAACTGTCCTGATTAATGGATGATTTTTTTATCTTCTACACTGAATGATGGGGTCAAACCCGGGGGGGGTGGGGGCCACCACATGTCTATGGATCCTTTCCCCTCAGGGACAAAAACAGCTGCTAGAGAAGGTATGGCAGACTGATTGGGAAAGAGTAGTGAAGCCTCTTACAACAGGGCAGGATTCCTGCATATTTAAAGGAGGCAAAAAAAAACCACTTTTTAAAAAGCTCTCCTTAGACCCAATATACTAAACAATTACCAAACAAACTAACATCCCATTTTTTGGGGAAAGTAAAACCAGGTTGGCCTCGCGCTCCAGAGGTTTCTGTATGAATAAACTACATAGATCCATTTAAATACATCAGACCGGGCTAGGGACTGGAGGGCACTTTTTTCCTTGTTAGATCCCTACGGGGAAAGGGATGGGGGAATCTGTGTCCCCTTTTGGTTTTACTAGACCTCTCACTTTTTTGGGTAATATAAGAGACCATGGCATCCCCTGACTATCCTCCAAAAGGGGGAAGGGTGGGAAACTGCTTTAAAATGGCTTCAGCCTTCCGCAAATAGTACACAAAAGTGGTTTTAGGTGATTCATGCCACACACGGCCTTCCCCCTGTGGGATTTCCCCGGGATTTTTTTCTGTCTACTTTTTTATTTAAATAAATTCAATATAAAACCCCACGGGGGATTATCAGAATATTGGGGGGTGAACTGCCCCCATATGCTGAAAAAACCCAACCCACCTCCGTCCCCTGGATTCTAAGGGAGCTACATTTAGATTTTTACATGCATGTTTACTGCATAATGAACGGGATGAAAAACAAACTGAAAAAAAACCCAAAAAGACAGAGGTGCGAGGTCAATCAAAAGGGAGAACAAGAGATAAGGGGTGAACCTCACTGGAGGGAAAAAACTGATACGCACTTGGGCTGCTCCTGGGCTCATCCTTGAGCTGGGTGCCCCGCATGGGTGTGGGCGGAGTGCATCTTCAGAATTTAAAACAGGGTTTCCCGTTACAAACCCCCTCCTTGAAAACCTGCTTTTGGGCCCTGATGACACACCCATGATGTCCCAGCTAGACTACTGAAGTGCTCTTGGGGGTTCGATGAAAAAATCAAAGGAAACTTTAATGGATCCCAAAAAGCGGCACCGATTGCTGCAGGGGGAGTTACGATATCACATTATACCCTATTTAAAACAGCTCCCGGGGTGCCGACACATCAACACAATTAAAGTGCTGGCCTTAACCTACAAACACTATTCAAACCGGTCCTAGCTACCTCAAAATTGAATCTCCAGATGAACCACTCAGGGGCAAAGACTCTCGTGGGAACACAGGAAAAGGGGCCCTTTTGGCGCGTGCCCAGACTCTGAACTCCCCCCACTAAGGGGCCCGGGCTGCCTCTTTTCCCTTTTTCTTTTTCCCAAAAAAACAAAGACCTTTCCTTCAGGGAAGCTTTCCCTTAACAAAGACAAACCCTATATTGTACACAGACTTTTTTTATAACCACTTATACCTTTTTGGGCCCTTTTCACTCCTTGTGGCATTACATTGACACAGCACCAATTTTATTTTCCCCCCCCTCAAAACTTTAATGGTCTACCGTACATGATTTTATGGAATTTTTAAATCTTTTCTTAAATGCCCCACATTCCTTTTAGTTTTAAAGTTGTCTTCTAATGCTGTAAGATCACCTCTTAAACTTGAAAAATGTATTAAAGGTGTGTAATTTTTTTTAAGTGTGACCCCCTTTTATGACCTCATGTCCTGATTTTCTTGACAGAAAAACTGGAGTGGCTTTTCCCGTTCCTACCCATCTTAAATGACGACTTTATATTGTCCCTCCTTACGTAACTGCCTTGGGGCCCCTTTTCCAAGAAAAATCAGGTAAAATTACTCATAAATAAAGTAAATAAATAAAAAATAAATATTTTTAACCCCAGAAATTTCCCTTAGCATCTACCTCCCTTCTTCAACTAATTTCCATCAACTTTATTTCATACTTGAACTACTTGCATCTCCATATCCCCTTTCCATCATTTTTCTCATACAAAACCTCCAAATTTAGTGAGGGGAAAATGCTACAATTCCCTTTTTTTAACATTCTTTTTACCTCGTTCTTTGCCTCCAAACCCTTACCTACGTTCCTCTACTTTTCTTATTTTTCAATTTGGGGGAATCAACCTTTGCATTCTTTTTCTTTTTTTCATGTTTTGACTTTGCTGTATAAAAGTCCCACCAAATCAACAGCTTTCCTTTCCCACAAGATGATAAACCCTGCCATTAATCCAGCCAGTGTCAAAGGTTTCTTTGGCATAAGTACAACAAGGCAAACAGAGAACTAAAAACTGTAATCCAAAATAATTACACTCATCTTGGAGGGAAACTTCTATTATATATTTTCAAGTTTTTTATTTTTTGATTTGTTTCTATCCCTTATGTGTTAACCATCCGGATTTCCCTTTTTGGGAAATGGCAGTATAGAAATGCCTAGATAAAGATAGATAGATAGATAATAATAGATAGAAATAGAAGATAGATAGAAAAGATAGAAGATAGAAAGAAAAGATAGATAATAGAAATAATAAAAGCTTTGGATTCAACCCTGATGTTCTTGTAAAGTTGTGTAACTTTTTTTCATTAATTGTGACAATCAAAAAGGGGCCCAATGCACCTTGCTTCATAATCAAACAAACCAGGAAGAAACGAGAAGCACCTCGTTTTTTGTTACTTAGCCGTAATTACTGCAACAAGTTCCAAATCTTATACATACAAATGAGGACTCCACCAATGATAAAATGCAGTATAATACAAAAAATTGTAAAAATGGGTGAATGACTAAAATTTTGGTTTAAATTTCTTTTGAAAAAAAAGCATAGACAAGGATTGAGAAAACTGGACCCTAAAACAAATTTAGATGGACATGAGATAATCCTTGAAGATTCTCAGAAACCAGGTGCTTATCTGGGTTAGTCATGGCTAGGGACTTCTTTTGAGAGATAGAAACTTTTCGCTGTTCTCCAAAAGCTTCATCTTTTCAATACAGCATGCAAGAGCCCTTTCCTTATAGTCACTTGACCTCTTGCCCCTGTCGAATTGGCTCATAAAGAACAAACCAATAGGCCGTTGGGGAAAAAATTGGGTCCATGGCCTAAGTAAAAAGGGCCAAAGGTCGAAACCCTCAAAAAATGGTCGTTACTGTGACCGGTGGTGAAGGGCCCTTGATTTGCCGGGGACTGTGGAAATACACCGATAAGTAGCAGATAGACTACCCCGGAGCCCCCCCACCTCTTTGAGGAGGGATTTTTAAAATGCTAACAGAAGTTTTTCCCTTTCCCCCCTCTCTAAAACCACCCCTTCTTGTCAAAAGTGTAAAACCTCACTTTGAAAGAGGGGCCTTTTTCCTTAAAATTTGGGTTACTGCTGATTCTGGTCCTGACTGTTCCCTCTCCTATTTTGGGCCATTCTTCTGTTTAAGGCTGTTTAGTTTCTCCAATGTAGAGTCTGAACACTCTTTACTGCAATTGGACTGCATAACTATATTGCTCCTTTTATGGTTTGGTGTATCGGATCCTTTGGGTGGACAAATCCTCGCCTTAGGGGTTCCCTGGGTTTGAAATAAACAGGGGTGTGGTGTTTGCCAAAAATCCTTTAAGCTTCTCCGACACCCCGCCATGTAGGGAATGACCAGGTCTTCCTTCCGTCGGGTTTTGGGTCCAGACTGATCCTTGTTCTTCTGGGATGGCCCACTGCTTTGTTTGAAGGCCCACCTTGGATATCCACAGGCCTTAAGTGCTGTCTTCAGGTGCCTGTCTTCCTTCTTCTTGGCTTCGAGAGGTGGGGATGCCCTGCTCTTGGCTTGGTCCATGACTCCTAGTTGTGTTGTAAGGATGTTGGGGGTCAAACAGTAAGTATTTATCTGTGTGGGGGGGTTTCCTGTAAAAATTCTACCCTAGGCCACGGCAGGTCGATGATGACGCACAAACCAGGAAAGCCACCTGTTTTTCTTGGTTCTTCCCAGTAACTTAAATTAGGACCACGGGGTTTTGGGCTGTAAAGCCTGTACTTCCCGCGTCTTTATTTTAACCCAGGATCACTACAAATAAACCAAAGGGATGGTGTTGTCCCGGGGAAAGGGGTTGAGTGCCTTCTTCTCCACTTCTTTTCCCTGATAGGTTTGCTACAATTGGGGCACGGGAACCCAGGGACACCATGCTTCTGTCTTTGAAGTCCCCTCTGTACATGAAATTTGTGGTGTTCAACCAGGCCCCGGGGAGCAGGCCTATCTGGTCGGGGTTGAGGCGGCTTCTGGAGGGGGGGTGCTGCTTCTTTTAACTTCTTTTTTACCTTTAAATTAGCGCATCATGGTGGGTATCGGAAAAGTGAGTAACATCAAAAGGATCCATGGTTTCCCTGAAAACCAGTTTGAGCTCCCCTGACTTTAGAAACAAACCTCAGTTGGTACTGGGGCCTTTGTCCAACCGGGGGCTGGGATATTGCCGGGAAAATTTGCGATGTTAAATCACGAATTTAACTGCTGACAATGGGGCGGGGGGGTTTCCTTGCTTGTGATTTGGAAGTCCAAAAAAGCAGGGACTGTCTCTCCGGATAAACCCGGGTGGTAGGTCACCCTGCAATTGCTTTTTTCCTGCTCCAAGATTTTTAAGCATTCTTTTTACTTCTTCTTGAATTGTTTGGGGGGGGGCTCTTCTTAGTTTTCATTTGATTGATCATCTAAAATGTATAACCTTCTCGGGTAGTCCACCGAATTGAAAAGGGCTTTGGAAAGAGAACAGAGGTAAGGAGTAGAGATGGGCACAAATGAACTTTTTTTTTTCCCGTTTTCGATTCGTCCGTTCCGTAACAAATTTGTGAAAAATGGAACGAAACAAACAGAACCACAAAATTGTGTCTTTTTACGTTTTTTTTTTCTTTACGGGCGACGTGAAATGAAAGACGTTTTAATTTTAAAAAAAAGCCCTGGACATCCACAAAAACCCCCCGGACATCCAAAAAAAACCACGATAATTATTTATACGTCGAAAAAACCTCCCGGGGGGGGTTTTGGGGTCCTTAAAACGTGCATTTATGTCTTTTCCAATTACTGTTTTTTTTTTTCCTTTAAGGGGGTTAGGCGACACGACCCAAAATGGCTCCCAGACGCCTAATATTGTTTTTCTTGGTATTAAAACGACCTGGACATCCTAAAAATGCAGCAATAAGAAAAAAATTATTTGAAATTATTACCTACCAGGGGGTTGGGGTCCTTAAAAACGTTTTTTTTTGTCTTCTCCCATGCATGTATTTTTCTTTCCCTTTTAAAGGGGATGACAAAATGGATTCGCCACTCCAGCCACAACATGGAGGCAGCCATTGGAGGGGTTCTGAAAATTTTTGGACAACTTCAACCAATAGCATCCCCAGGGCAGACGGGGCATTCGGCAGCCACAGGGCAAAAAGCCCCCCCTCCTTGCATCCCGGGGGAGTTAGGTGGGATTGCTGTCTCTGCGACTCTAGCTACAGCCCTTGCACCCTCCCTGTTCGGCGTGCGTACCTCTCATATCCCTTTCCCCTGCCCCCAGTGCATCCTCTGGGGCTGCCTTCCCCCTGGGCAACCCCCGCCGCTGCCTTTGCAGCCCCCCTCGAACCTAGTAAAACGTTCCCCCTGCCAGCATCAATTTTTTTAGTGTTTTCCCTCGGGTCTGGGGTGTTGGGGATGCCCACAAAGGGAAATTTTTAAAAATCATGCAAAAAGTGGGTAGAAACAAAAACGAAAAACGAAAAATAAACGAAATTTTTCCAAAAAATTCGCAAAAAACGGAAACAAAAATGAAACGATTTCCAACACAAATACAAACGAAAACTCCATTTTTTAATTCGTGCCCATCCTATAAGGAGGGAAAAGATTAAAAGGGGGGGACTGAAGCAATTTTTACAATGCTTTAAAAAGGCATCATGCTCTATAGCTTTTGAATGATATCTTAGGGTTTGGGTGTTTTCAAAAAAGCATGTGCACTAACTATATAAACTTCTAACATGAGGAATGTGTGCGTGAAAATGCAATAAGTTACAAACAAAATGCACCTATTTGCCCTCCTTTTGATAAATAACGGTACAAGGGGCAAGAAATTTGCAAGGAACCATAAACAGACTTTTATCATAGCCCAAGGGAACTAGCTTACCTTTCATCTATAAAAGGAAGGAAAATTTTTTACCTTTGAGTTCTTCTGTCCAGCAAAAACCCGCTTCTGGATGGATGTTGGGGGTAAAAGGGGGGCCACCACATTCATAAAACCCAATTTGGGGGATATAGCTGGGCAATGGGAACAAAAAGCACACCGATAAATGGGACCAATAAAACGGGCAAGCAAACAAAATGCAGAGCTGAAGGGGACCCCCATGGATCATCGAAACCACTCTTCACATGGGAGGGACAATGGGGATTGGGCTAACCCCCCCCTGGCTCCACCTAAGGCCCCAGCAACCAGCATCTAAAATTACAGAGTTGTATAAAAGGGTTCGTTCTTCAAAATATCCTAGTTTGATTGTGGGAAGTTTTTGCTTTTGCCCCTGATTCAGAAAGCCGCAAATTGGCCCAATCATCTGCAAACCATGCCTTTGTTGCCACATGAAAAGATGCCAACTTTTCACAAAAAGGAAGCCGAAAAATTGGGGAATGACAGGTAGCAGTCAATAGCCTACACATTTGGGAAACCTTTGGGACTCTAGATGTGTTTTTGGAAACACAACACCCAGAAACCCAGCCTGTAATGCCAGAAACAAAGGCACTGTGGGGATATGAGGTCCAAAACATCAGGAGTGACTGAAGGTTCACCACCCTGGTCTAACATGATATTCTGTTCTTCATGACCACCATGCCAAAGTAATCACCACGCAATGAAACAACTCCTTGTAGTTTCATCATTAACCACTTGATCACCCAAAAAGCAAAGCTTTGCCAGACTATTTTTCAAGCAATGGGAAGTAAATCAATGCATAAAAACCCGTGCAAGACACAATCCCCACCACCTTCCTCAAGGCACAAAATAAATAATATGTAAGCCGTAAATTGGTGCAAAAAATAATGCCAATGTTGGAGCTTATCAAGCCTCCAAAGGGAGGGAATTCCATAATGAGGGAACTATGGCAGAGAAAGCCCAACCCCCCATGTTCTTACACATAACCCTCCCTGCAAAGTTTAAGACTACACATCAGACACCTGATGTCAGGTGCATGACTAACGGATATCAAATTATTCAATGTTGAAAAATAAACATTCAATAATGTGAATTTCATACCTAGGTACCTGCTATATTCCCCCATGCAGAACTTGACTCCTGATGGCTCAACTGACAATCCTTCCTGAAAGAGTGCATCCTAGATCCTAACCTCTCCTCTCTTACCTCTTCCCAGAACTTAGAACACTTGGGCATTCCAGTGAACGTTAAACGCTATCCCCAAGGTTGGCAAGTGTGCACAAGATTTAGAGGCTTATAATTCACCCCAATGAGACGGTGGGGTACAGGGCTAGGAGAAGTGTATCTGACTACTAATCAAAAGCAGTCTGAAGCCAAGAAGTGTGCTGGCGCCTATGGCCATTTTAACAGGGGTGGGGGTAAGCACCAGCCAGTGCCCCAGGTAGCAAATGTCTTTTGAATGTCCTTCACTTAACTCAGACCAATGATAGAAACAATTTGCTTGCTCAAGCCCATCGATCCAACAACGTTAGTAATGGCAAAGTCCTCACTTTACAGATCTCGCACCCTATAGCTTTTGGAGTGGAGGGCTGAATGGAAACATAGCAGAATCCCATTAAGAATATGGCTGAGTGTCATTCTGAAAAACAATTGTGGGGAGAAAAATTATGTAACAAAAGACATCTGGTGTAGTATGTTTGGAACAGCTTCATAACAGCCTGACAGTGTACATGAAAATGGCATGAGTCCTATATCTGGAAATGCAAACTGTCTCTTCTGAAACAGCAGCTGAAACAATGCCAGGTTTTAGTCTCTCTCTTTTCTGAACACTCAACATTGCCAAGAAGCAGCACTGTGTCAAAATGGTCGCACCGACCTAATGCTATCATAGGTATTTGTCACAATAAACAAATACTGATGATAGAGTTTTTTTGCTGCAGCGTACTATAAGCACTTCCATAGAGGATGCATATTAGTCAACACAGGCCTCATCCTTCCGAGGTAGTAAAATGAGTACCCAGCATACTGGAAGGGCAACATGTAGCCTGCATACTGTAATTTAAAAAAATCTGTAAACAGCCCATAGACTACTTGAAGTAGTATGAGGCGGTATATAAACAGACCACTTTGCTTTGCTTTGTTTTGCTACTCTGCAAGAGTGATGCATGTTTAAATTTGAGACATACAAATAATGCAGGGTATGAGTACAAAGTGGATAGATGGGAAGGCCTCTCTCTTTCCAAATACCATAACTAGGCATACACTCAAATTGAAGGCAGGGGAGAGTTAAGACTGACAAAAGAACATATTTTTTCACCCAGCGCGTGTAAGTCCTATGAACTCCCTGCCACAGGATGTGGATGATGGCATCTGCCTGGATACCTTCAAAAGGGATTGTCCAATATTCCCTGGAGGAAAAGTCCATCACAGTTACCAACCTTGATGGAGAAACGGTACTTCAAGGGCCCAATGCAGGGGAGTGGTATCAGGAGACAGATATCCCGTCCTCTGCCACCCAAACGCATCTGGTGGGGCCGTTGTGAATACAGGAAGCTGTACAAGAATGGGCCTTTGGCCGATCCACATGGCCACTACTGTATGTTCTTATGTTCTTATTACTGTCATTTACAGTGATGTATGTTAAAAAGCAGAGTCAACACGGGGTAATATAGGCAAGAAATTTATTTTCAGGACATGGTTACTTTGTTCATACAAAGATCTCAACAAAGCCCAAATCCAATTGAAGAAAACTTGTTCTACCCTTTTGCCATGTTGCTTGCCATCTGTCACACACCAATTTACACAACCTGACATTGCAGCAACGTCCTAAACTATAAATGGCGGAAGCATGTCAGTCAGACTGGTAAGGGTCATTTGAATCATTTGCAGTTATACAGCACGATCCCTACAGGATTTTGGCTAAGTGAGTTAAAGGTATTTAAAGGGAAATACAGATTGATTTTAGGAACACTGAATGAGATAATTCCATCCGTTTTCTCTGCATAATACAATATATCAGAAAGATACTGTGGCCAGGCCTTATAGATTCAGAAGCAGAGATTGAAGTCTAAGGAAACACCGTATAGGTGAAAAAGAGAAAAAAGTAATACGAGCAGATCAACAAAGTTGCCAAATCTGAATTGTATTCACCAAAAAGATTTATTTTAAAAACCTCTAAAATAAAATTACGATTCTATCAACTACACAGGATTCGTATCCTTACACATTCTGAACAAAAGGATCATCTGTAGCAACAATTGTCTCTATTAATTGCATACATAACCAGATGACTACAAAAAGGGTCATGTAATGCACATTTAAAAGGATCCAGAAACTGCATAATGCCATTTTATATTAAAATTGGTGGAAGAATTAAGAGAAAAAATGATGAAACAGACAAATAAAACAATCATTTGAAAAGAATTGCAGCAGGTTCTACAAAGATAAGCCTCACCTCTCAACATGTTACTGTTAACATTTCTCACCAAAATAATATCGGTCCTTGTCCACTGCACAGATGCAGACATTTGGACAGGAATAGTCCTACTCTTTCTCATGATCAACATCAGGGATGTGATTTTATGTTATTACTGTTGAAGAGGGCCGTTGCTAAGAAACACAAATTAACTATGACCAAACATAGAGACCACTTATATAGAACTCATTTTGTGCTTTCAAGATAAAGGCAGTTTCACCTTGGATGGTTTGGGCTAACGTAATCTGTCACCCCATTCCATCTCCACACTGTAGAAAATTCAAGGCTCTGGAAGGCTCCCAGTTTGCTTATAATTGGAAAATCAACAAACACTTCTAGCCCTTCAACAATACACCGCAATGACCAACAAAGGAATGAAGTTCTGCCCAAAGTTGCAAAATGTTAAATATGTGCCTTTTTGTTTTTAATTTTTCTGTTTTTTTTTTAGTTATTATTTTTTCTTTTTGACATAGTTATGTTTGTTGTTGGGTGTTGTTTGGGTGCAATTAGTCTTTAATTGAGGTTGTTTAAAAAAAACACACTTGTTACAACCCAACAAAAGTGTTTTTTTTTAATTTTTCACAGAACTAGATAAGAATTGGAAGCACAGCAGCCCTCTACACAACACAAAAACCAGATAGGGTTGGAAGTGGCTTTAAAACTCACTTGGTATAAAATTTCTCCATCAAAATCTCTCTCATCTCTCTCCCCCCCCCGCCCCCCCACACAAAGGGCGTTTATACACGACCCCTAAACTCCGGGGCAAATGGCTCCCACTCGGAGCTTTAAAAAATGTTTCCCCACCAGCTCCAAGTTTACAGAAATTAAGTGCGCCACGCCCACTTTAAGTTCGCATCCCAGCGCACCTTTACATATACACCCTGCTCTTCCGTCCTGAAAATTCCTTGAATGTGTAACGATAGTGAGTTGTGGGCACCTCTCGCTTCTTATCGTTGTTTTTTTGGCTCCCGCCCTTTAAGAGATACATACATAGCAGTGGAATGTTTGCGTGGCAAGAGCGAGCAGGCAAACGAGGTGAACCACGATCTTTTCTTCCTTTTTTTCTCCCTCCCCTCACGCAGCCTAGCAGCCAGGGTGGGGACACCGGAAGACGCCCAAGCCCCTAAGGTCTCTGTCCGATTTAATTGGCCAGCAGATCTTAGGGGGTCATGTAAAAGCGCCCAAGAGAGAGAGGGTGAAAGAGAAGGGCACCAGAGACAACACGGGTCATATTACCGCTGCACTTAGACACCTACAATGAAATAAACACTTAGTAACATTATTGGTGTAGTCAAGAGTACAGCAATGATTTGTTCTGGCAGCACAACCATCATTCTACAATGCAATTCTGAAAAATGAAAAGCATAAACAAAGGATATAATTTTGAAACTGGGTATCAGAGCACACTGAATTGACAGATTTGTAGCAAGCTACACAGTCTAATTCTATCCAAATTTGGGAATGTATGGGGCAAATGGAATTTGAATAATGATTTTTAAAAACTAAAAGTGACTCCCCCCCATGCAAAAATAGGTGACCCTAAACATCACTTGGTTTAAAACAGATCCAAAATAATCGGAATTACCCATTTTGCTAAATTCCGAAAAAGAATGGTTGGGCCCACCCACTTTTTGTTTGGAAAACATCCAGGGTTGCGGGTGCTAAATACTGAACTTTCCCCAAAAAAGCCTTTTAAAGGGGAAAAGGGATATTTCATTAACTGATACTGCAATGAGCATCCTCCAGCTGAAATTAGTCTGAACAGTTTTTTTCTAACTAAATCCATGACTCAGGCCATTCTCCTGTGGTGCATACTGTACTCCTATGCAAATGGCTTGTCAGTTGTTCAAACTGGAGTATAAGAAAGAAAGGAATCCTGGAATGACTAACAACATATAACAATGGCAAGCTGGCAGTAGGTCAGCTGGTGGTACACATGTAGAAGAAATGGAAGACATCCATCTGTGGCAAAGGCTGCCTATTGTGAATGTAACTATGCATCCACCAATGGCGCTGTCCACTGCTGTTCACAAGACTCATATAATAACTGATTGTGCCCACCCTGTACCAATTCTAAGGTGGTACAAGCGCCAGAGTTATAATCCCAAAACACTTATCAACTTATAATCACTATGCACCTGTTGTACTGAGGATGAGTTACTATCATCATTTGAACCTCCTTATCTTCGTCAATCAGGAGTGACTAAAGTCAAACAAGTACTGATAGGAATCAAGTCCTCAATACAGTCCAGTATGTTACAGCAATGGTTTTCACTAGTTATCAACCACACTTCCCTATCAATACAAATGGACAGTCTGCCTGAAGAAAACCTTCCCCTCCTAATTATCACAGTTTGAAGAATGAGGAAATGGTGCTTGGGTATCAGTTCCATGCAACTGGAACAGCATGAACAGATGGGAAGGCAGAAAGGGCTTTTAATGTTCAACATTAACAAAATAATGGATTTTGCAATTTACAACATGTATATTACAAAGAGATTCCCCTTTAGATGTTGAAGGTAATAAGAGTGGTCAAAATAATAAGAGATTACCATGATATCAAGTTCCCCGGCTTTTTTCTAAAAAAGCATCAGAAGCTCTTCAATTCCAATGACCATTGTCCCCTGAACCCCAGATAACTAAAAGAAACACTCTATTGGTATTTGGCTTCCTGTGATGTGTGTGTCCTGCAAACAATTTGGAAAGTATCTGCTATTGCAATGCTAAAGTTTATATCTAGATATACACTGGTGGTAGATCGCTCAGAAGCACTCTCCCTCCCGTAATCCGCATTTAGATTCCCCTGAATACAGCACTAATGCCTTAGTTTATTCATCACAGGCCTAAGCTAATTAAAAATCCCATTCAGAGGTGACTGACAATGAATAAAAGCGCTACTGATATTACAGCCAAAAGGACTACAAAATAAAATGTCTGGAAAAGGGAGCCAATGTGAAGCCCATCTGAACCATTTCATACTCCTTCTGTGCTAACTGCTGGTAATGCCATGCTATAATTTACCATACAAAGAGATGGAGAGAAAAAGAACCTCATAGAACCACTACCTTCTGCAACACATTTTGTGACCTTGACAGAGAAATGCAGGTAACCTAACGAATGTTTAAGAGAAATATAGGAAAATCATTGACAACAAGCATATCTCCCATATGTGAGGAATCATTAATAGAGCACCAAGGGAAATTAAGCCTCATGGGATTCAGTCAAACCCCAAGGGAAATATATTCCTAACAACATTCAATCATTACATTCATTCTTCATTCATTCATTCATTCATTCATTCATTCATTGTCATTCTGGACGTTTTATACCACCCAACTATGAAAATAGCTAATCTGGGTGCGTGCAAACAGATCAAAAGCTCCCCAATCTGGATTAATACAAAATGAGTTCAGTATGTAAACCGTCTGTATATTGGACTAAGAACTAGTAAGCAACAAGTCTGAAAAAACATATTTCATTTAAATTACTCAACTGTATGCTCCAAGCCAGAATAACAGTGACACATGACCTGTGTAACACAGCAGTGAACACAAATTGTGGACTTCCTTATCAAGAAAGATGGGCTATTTGTTTTTATCACTCAAAACAACACTCTACCTTTGAAATCCCAAATGGAAGAATGCCAGACTGGTGGCACACGATCAGACAAGGCAGTGACTCAGACCCATCTCTCTCCATCCTTCTTCACATTCCTCTTACATCAGGTTATGTGGCCTGGCTGAAGATAGGTATGGAAAAGGCAGAATGAACGAGAGGTGCCCTGGCTGCCTCTTCGCACAACGAGACTGTGGAGAAACCCTGAAAGGACCAAAAGGCAGATACTCTGGGTCGCAATGGCAGCACCCCAATATAAGTGCTACTTAGAACAACACTGTGCTTGACTTCGCATCTGAGGGGCCATAACCAACAAAAATGTGTCAGCTTTGCCATGAAGAAGCAGTCCCGACCTAAAGTAAAGCAGCCAAAGAAGAAAGAAAGATTATTTTCCAAGTGTGTTGCTGTTGTTGTATAACAATATTTTATCCTCCTTTCTCCTTAAAAAGGGCGCAAGATGGCTTAGATAATTAAAACACAATATTTCAACCTAAAGAAGAACAATTCATAAAGAAAACATAACTTTGTACCTGATTAATTCAATCTTATTATATACTATACTTCGCTATGGGGTTGATAACATGGACCCTTACAGATGCATTATGCGGGAAGCTGGAAGCATTTGAAATGGTGGATGTACAGACAAAATTCCCTGAAGATAACTTGGAAACAAGCAGAGTCAGTAATGTGTGTCTGTAGTTACAGCTTAAGAATAAAACACTTAGAACTTCTCAATACCTTAAGACAAGAAAATTATAATAATTTTGTGGTCACAATAATGGGCAATCACAAATACCATCTGCTCAGGATAACCTTCATGAAAAAATAGAAAGAATGGCCCAGAGTAGAAGAAACATACCTGGCTTAATGATTTGCAGTGGCACAGCTTCTCAACTTAAATAGTCTTTAGATAAAAAACATATTTTTTCGATCAGATTGCCACGTTTCTATGAGGACATGGCATCTAAAGAAAAAAAGGAAAAAAAAAAGAAATACTTTTTAAAAGCACAAAGAAATAAACTGTCCCACATCTGAGAAATGATAAACAAAATGAAAGTTAGAAATTAGCTTGCTTTGTTTAAGGACAAGTCTCTAAAAGGAAACCATAGGGAATGTATGTGGATTATAACAAACACAACAATTTGTAAAATGTATCAGTAAGGATCTATAAAGATTTACCACACTCCAGTGCAAAGCTCCCATCCTGTCTGAAGTCGATCAGACACAATGCTGATTAACTCAGCTGAACACACTGGGTCCTTTAGTCAATTTTGCAAGAGGAAAATAGTTGTATTGGTAAATAACTCATGACATGTGATAGATTGATATTATTGAAGCCTAATGAAAATTCACATAAGGTCAAGAAGCTATTTGCTTACAGAATAACAGAAGTTATTTGGTTTTATTTTATAAGTATAAATACAGTATCGTACATGAAATGTACTGGCTGTGTACTAGTGAGAGCTGGAATCATGCCCAGATAGAGAAGACAAACAATTAATAAGTACACATGGTAGAAAATGTGCACAGCAGCTATCTAGCTGGTTGGAAACCATGTACTTATTTTGCACATAATTTTTCGTGGATTTTTCCTTCCATAAGTAGAAAATGTATGAAACATGAAATACCGGCTATATATTCTAGCCTTATAATCAGTCGTTCCCAACCTCCCCCACTTCCACTTTGTATACCCCTAGGCAGGCCACTTCCATAATTGTACCTTTCAATTAGGCACAATGTTTGTTCAAATTGATATGTTTGCTGAGATCAGAGACTTGCTGAGGGGTCCCATGTAGTATGCTCAGTCCTGCAAAGGGTACATAGCTAAACATGTATGGCAGTAGTGGCATGTTTGCAATAAATAGTTTAGGAGGTTTTCTCAAAGTGAAATAAAGAACACCGTTTATGCAATGTCATAGCATTCAAATAGAGTGTGTACCTTATGTAAAGAAATTAATTTGTATCCCAGAAGAAATTGTTGGAAATATATAATGGATTGCTGGGAGATTGGGTAATATTTGATATAATGTGCTGCATTCTGATTAAAGGAGGAGTCGTAGACACAAAACGTATAGAAAAAATACTTAAATCTCTATGATTCTAAGGGAAAGGGTAAACGGGATGGTCCAAATGAAATAATAAGAACACTCATTGAATAACTTCAGATAAATATACAAAAATAAGAAAATAGGGCAACAGCAGTTGTGTTAAAGCCCCCTCATAAAAAGAGATATAAGACCTATACCCAAATATACTGCCAGCCTTGCTTATTAAAATACAAAAGAGTAAATACAAGCTTAATAGCCAATAAAACAAGTAATTCTCCAACTCTCTCTATGGCTCCATGAAACAAACGCAAACATCAGGCAGGATCAGGGCGTGGCCTGATGAGAGAGTGTTTGAGAGCTATAACCATTACTAAATAGTGGATACATAATAGAGATATAAAACTGCCGACACATACAGAGATTATTTTGCCAATATGTTTGGAATATGTAGGCCGTGCTATGTCCAACACCCCTTCTCAAGGTCTACACATACAAAACATTAATGGCATCAAAATTCATCTATGGTCAAATTCCATTTGAGTCCAGGGTCCAAAACATTTAACATATCTACGCAAGTACACAAATTATCCTTGTTTACAGGCTTTGTAAAAAGTCTGCAACCATTTCATTTGTAGGTCAATATTCGATCTCTATTAAACCCTTTTGATACAAACCTTCACCAACTGGCATCTTAACCCTATTACTCAACCCTTTTTAAGCCTTTGTACTTTGGCCCTTACATAATGTAATGCATGCCTTTGGTTGTCCCTCCAAACATGTTACAGTGTGGGGTTCACTATCCCAAAAAACCTACAACAAATTTCAATATCCATTCTAATCATTACATTTGCATTGCTCTGACACGCATTCTCATCTGCTGAGACGGGCCACATAGTCCCCTGTATTTGCAATCCAATCACTAAATTTTCTCCATAATAGAACAAATATCCACTATTGATTTGTAATCTATGGATCCTTCCCCCAACTTGCATCCATATATCCTGTTATTCTAGGTATTGGCAAGGAGATATCTTTAATTTAAATCCTTCTGTCCTTTCAAATAACCTGCTACCTCTCTTTAATGGCACACCAATCATATGACTTGGTGAACTCACTTTTCTCTCAAGATATTAAAAACAGCCGCTAAAAATCATGCCACGTAGTCTACACAGATAAAGGAGTTTTACCTATTGCTTCTCGATATCACTGTTGTCCTTAAGTGGCTGTTCCATCCCCTCATCTTCAATAGGCCTGGTTTCAAAATGGGTACACACTGTGTTACAGTTTTTTCATGCCCCAAAGAATCAATAAAGTTGTGATCTTAAGTTTCTGACTTAAGATAAACTACCATCATTAAGCCGTTCTACTCCCCTCCCAAGGTAGTGTTTTCACCTCCCCTAATCGCATAAAATTTCTATATCTTCCTTCAACTTATCACTTTTCACATCAATATCCCCTCCTTATGTTTCGTGCAACATACCAATAATCATCTACATAAGTACAAAAATACTATACTGCCCTTCTTTAAATCTCATGTATATACATGTTCAACAGCCTTTCCTGCTTAACCCTTGGCGATAAAGAGACCTCTTAATTTATCATACCAAGTATTTTGGACGAAAGCTTGAAGCCCATAGACACTTTAATTTAATTTGCAAACGGATTTTCTTGTCCCCTTTACTGAAATCCTACAGGCTGTTTCCATGTAAATTTCTTTCTGAAAGATTCTCCCATTTAAGAATCAGTCATAACATCTAAATGTTCCCTAACAAAACATATCTCGAATTGCTACACTAAGAGTATCCTACGTGTTGTATAGTTAGTTACTGGTGCAAAAGTGTCAAGGGGTAATCAATTCCAATATCCATGAGAAAACCCCTTATGCAACCAGACGAGCCTTATATTTATCCCACACTTTCCCTACTGGGTTGTATTTTATCTTATAAACCCATTTATTTCCAATAGCTGTCTATCAGGGGCAAATACAGTAAGAAGTCCAAACCTGTTTCTTCTCGTAAAGATTTGATATTCTTCCCACCATACTTCTATCCATTATTATCCTTTCTAATGCAGGTAATTTACTGATTTCTTAAATGTTTGCTGGTTCAGTTATGGTAAGAAGATTCACATAAAACATACCTCTCTGAGGATTGCCTTTGTTGCTCCTCTCAGATCGTCCTCACATTGGTTTTACATCGTTTCACATGTCCAGTTCCTGTTTCCCCTCTGTTATTTTTAAATTTATCTGGTACAAAAATCATTTGAAGGTGGACTTGCTCGCATCCTGACAGCAGTCTCACAGGTAACCAACTGACCATTTGTTCTGTGAGAACATCCTCCTCTCTATTTGGGGGATCATAGCCACTGTAACTCAGACATCAGTTTCCATTAAATTGCTCCTCAACTATATACAACCACATTGCAACTTATACTTCCTAGTTTCTCTGGGTTAAAGATTTTTATACCCTTTACCTCAATAGAATACCCAATAACAACGCCAATTTCAGCGCGGGTATCCAGCTTTTCCTCTCTATTCCTTGGGATATAGAGAATGCTTTGGCTCCAAAAGCCCGTATAAATGTTTTAATCCAGGTTTCTTTCCAAACCATAGTTCAAAGGTGTTTTTACCCTGTTACTCTCTAGGGACTCTGTTATGCAAATAAGTTCAGTAAAACAGCTGCTTTCTGCCATTCACAAGGTTGTTGGGGCAATTCAGCTTGCATCAAGCATAGAACTAATCATCTGCTTGCAAAAGTACGATTAATTTTTCAGAACATCCATTCTGTTGTGGCAATGGGATATATTACATTATGCTCTATTCCATCTTGTTCTAAGAATCTCTTAAACTCTACATTACAATACTCTCCTCACCATCCAGTACGGTAATGTCAAATGAGCCTGACAAAACGTTCTTAAGTGCAGCTACATAAGTTTAAATTTCTCAAATCTCATCTTTACTTTTAAGAATATATATGAAACATACTTTGCTCTTGGATTCATAAAATAAGAAAAATATCTTTTTTCTACTGCGATAAGGCCATAGGAACCCACTAAGTCTTAATAAACCTCTCTAAAAATTTGTCCTGTAGACTAGATTTTCCTGTAAACAAATGAGCAGTTACCCTTTGCTTTTATTACAAATTTCACATCTCTCTTTCAATCTTATCACTTTTAGGAGCAATTGATCCACATTCTACTAACATTTTTATCAATGCTTATTGCATATTTCAGCGTCCCAATTTTACATGCCAGAATAAATCCAGTTTTTATGATCACAAGTTGCCTTGCCTACGTTTTGGACATATAGGATTTCTATTGATGTGGTTCATATGCAGCATGGGGGGGTTTTTTAGCAATAAAACGTCGTATTGATTTTAAAAATTTTTTTATTTTATTTTTTATTTTTTTTTAGACCTGCCCAATTTGGGGTGGGCATGGGATTGGGACCATTTCCCAAAATCAATTTCAGTCGGGCAAACCTCCCCCCCCCCACCCCCAGGCCCCCCATTTCATGTATTTAAAAAAACCCTAGCAAAGCCCAACACCCAAACCCAAACCTTTTGGGTTATTTCCCAAGGGAAAAGTTTTTGTTTCTCTATATTCTGTTTTTAAACTTGTCTGGTAGGCAAGCTATGTGGGGCCACATTGTTTTAAAAAAACCCCCCTTTAATCCCGCCCTTTTTTTCATGGGGGTTTTTTTAGAAGCAGGGGAGTTTAGTAGGAATCCTGAAGCTGCAGACCTGAGGTCATCTTTAAATAAGCCGACCACCCACTTTTTTCCCTTTCAAAACCAAAATTAATCGGTTTTATAAAAGAGATTCAGGGGTGGAAAACCCATTCTTCCCTTTCACTCCTTTTCTCATCAGATTTTAGTAGCTGCAAGCATGACAAGACCTCAAAGCAGTCCAGACGGTGGGACCTCCATTTAAATGTGTTTGCCAGCTAACCCCCACATGAGTTTATGCTGCGTTCCCAATTTTTCTTGGGCATTTATAATAAAAACCAATGAAAAAGGTTTTGCAGAAAACCAAAGGGGGTACGTTCACAATTAGACCATTTTTTAAAATTCTCACCAAAATTTTTTTAGAATCACACAGGGAATTTAACAAACACCTTCCCTCCACTGATAAAGATGAGGAAACCAAAACAAAAAACTTTCTTTGATAAAGGCAATGCACACAGCATGCATTCCTGATGGGCCCACATTAAAATTGTTATGGGGGTCCCCCAGGGGGGAAAAGGGAAATGGTTTAAAGTTTTCCCCTTGATAAGCAAGTTTTTCTCTGATAGGAACCCTGTAAAATGCTCAGACATAAAAGATTAATTTAATATTTTCCCAAGTCAAAGAACACAATCTGTTTTTGCTCCCTTCAAACCTTTGTACTTTTAATTAAAAAGAGTCATGTTGAGTAAAATTTTAAAGGGGTAAACCCATTTAATTAAGAAAAAACCATGAATGGGATGAAATGCTTACTAACAGACAAAACCCTTTTAAATCACTATGAAAAAACCCCTTTGTTTTGGGGCTCTTTTGGGTTTCCCAAACCTATATGACAGAACTGTGGAACCGGTTTTTGCCCAAAAGCCCAAATTCGATTTTCCAAAGAAAAGACCCTTTGGGGCCCAAATAAACATCCCAAAAGGTTTAAAAATTGAGGTCTTAAGAAAGTCCCCCACAACAGAGGGGCACCCAGTAAAAGGGGGGTCACAAAAGGGAAAATCCCTGGATCACTCCGTATATTGGGGGTTACTCAAATTTAGCCCCCATTCTCATATAGCATTTGCCCCTCAGGCTCTTTTCCCCAGGTGCACAGAGCACATTTTGGCCCTAGTAAAGTTGCCTCTTACTGAAATTTGCAACCCAAAAGATAAAAACCCTTTCAAAAAATCCAAATGAAATAGAATTTTCTAAAAACCACATTTTTCCTTTGGAACCCATGCAAGTGTTAGTTTCAAGAGCATGGCTCTAAAGCCTTTTCCCCATGAAAATTATCCTTAAACCGGGAATTTTGCACATGGAAGGGAGCTATTTGAAATAAAAAACTGATTTTTCACCCTATAAGCCACACCTGACCATAAGATGCAACTAGCTTTTTAGAGGGGGAAAACCCAAAAAATTTTCCAAAAGAAATGGTTTGCTAAACTTTTTTAAATTTAATAAGCATAAAACCCAAAATACAATAATAATGTATTTAAACCCTTGAAAGGTGAACAGCGGGTCAAATTTCCCACCCCCCACCACCACCATCATCATAATCTCATCATCTCATCTTTCATCATCATATCATCATCATCATAAACACATCATCTCATCACATAAGAACATTTTTTCTTAAAACCCACAGCCCCTCCTCCAAATTTTTTCCCCCCCCTCCCCAAATTATTAACCTTTCCCCCCAAATCTTTAAAATTAAAACCCCTCCCCCCCAACCCCCCCCCCAAAATCTTAAATTATCCCCTTTTTTCCCCAACCCTAAACCCCTTTAACCCACCAAAATAACCCCCCCCATAATTCCAACAACCCCCCCCCAATTTTTAATTTTTAAAATAAAACCCCCTCTTTTAAAAATTTTTTTCCCCTTTCCCTTCCAAAAAAAACCCCCCCTCCCCCCACCCCCCCAAAACCATTCACCCCCAAACCCAACCTTTCCCCATTTTCCAACTCCCCCCAAAAACCACCATTCCCCCAAAATTTAAACCCCCTTTTCCCCAAAACCCATTTCTCTCCCCCTCCCTTCCTTCACACCCCCTCACAATTTCCCTCACCCCCAAAAATTTCCAAAAAACCTTTTTTTTTTTAACACCCTTTTTCCCCCCACAAGGCTTTTTTACTTTGGGTTTTTTTTCTTTTTGGGTTTTCCCTCCCCTTTTCCTGCGGGCTCCTCCTCTTCCCCAAATTTCCCCTTTCCAAAGACAAACCTCTCCTCTCGGGGGTTTTTTGGGTTGTAAAATTGGGGGGAATTTGGGGGTAGGCCCGGTCAAAGGCGGGCCCACTGGAGGGGAGGAGGAGGAGGATGAGGAGGGAGGCAGTGGCAGAAATTTTTGGCGAAGCCCTGAAGTAGCGCAGCCCCCCAATGCCCCTTTTAAAGAAACGGAAAAGGGGGGAGGCCCACACAGCCCTCCACCCCGGTGTGAAAAAAGCTTGAAAAATAACCCCTGGGCTCCACTCCCAACACTTTGTTTGGTGCCCCAGCTGTTGCCTTTCCGATACTGGGGGGGTTTCCGGCTACACCGTCCCGATTTCTGAGAAGGGCACCCACCCCCCGGTGGCAAAAGGGGACCCATGAGCTGAAAGCAGGAGCCTCCCAGGGGAAGTGCCCAGTGGGGGCTGTATTCACCCTATAAGGCAAAACATTACTATTAAAGGGGGGGGGGAAAGGGTAGTCCAATAGGGGGGAAAAATACATTTAAAAAACCTGCCCATTTAAATTTTTGGCAGCCTTCTCCACAGTATTAGGCAAAGGAAATTTAAAATAAACCTCCTCATAAGGGGGAATGAAAAAAAGAGACAGCACCCCCAAGGCATTCTTATGCCAATTTTTTCCCCTTTTAAAACAGGCTCCCGGTTCTTTGGGTTTCCCCTTTAAAAAGGAGGGAAAACTTCTTTTTTTAATGCAAAAAAATTTTGACTTAAAGGGACTCACTCTTGGAAATTTTTCTGACATCTGATTACTCAAAAACTTTCCCCAAAAGGGTATTCAAATCACCCCTATTGTGAGGAAGGTGAGCTGCCTTTTTCAATCCTTTCCTGTTACATACACTTTGAATCCCCCTTAAAAAAAAAAGCCTCGTCTCTTTCCCACCTCCCAATCTGTTAAATTTTTGGGGGGTTTCCCTCCAAGTCCCTTTAACCCAAGTGGAAATACATCTTTTTTTTATGATGGTCCCACCTAGGAATATTTTTAAACTTGCAGTTTATTCATTTTTTTGGGTTCGCTTTTCCCATTTTCCCAAAGTTTTTATGACAACAATGTATTGCCCCTTGCTTGAGTATTTTTTGTGGGGGTTGGGAAAATTTGATTTTTCTCATTTTTTTCGGGGGCAATGCATTGTTTTTTGCAGTCACTGATTTTTTTAAACGTTTTGTGGGGATAATAAAAGACACTGACTGGTCCCCGCCTCTCTTTTCCCCCCCCCTCTTTTTTCAGTTTTTTTAATCCCTTTTTGCTTATAAAATAAAATTTAATTGGGACATTATTCTTATTTAAAAAATAAATGCAGTGATGCCATTCTCTTTTCCCTACTTGTTTTTAAAAATTGCATTAGTTTGGCCAAGGGGGGGGGGAAACTTAGGTTAGCCCAAAAAATTATCATTTTTAAAAGAATAGGGCCCATTTTAAAAGAATTGTGTAACAATTTCACTCGTGAAAAACTGATCTTCCCTCCTTCTGCACAAAACCAAACAGCATCAATCAGCGGATAGTCCCTTACCCAAAATATATCCTTTGGCCCTAAAATGTGATTGTTTAAAAAATAATTTTTCCAAAGAGTTTCCCCCCGTGTATAAGTTTGCCCCCCTATTTTCCAAAACCCAAGATTACAATCTGGGAACTGCACATTTTTTTTCCTCGCAGTTTTTCCCATGTATAAGATGACCCACAATTTTTAGTCTAACAAGTTTAGAAAAAAATATATTTTTAAAAAAAGGAAAAAAAAAAAAAAATTTACTTTATGTATAAATCAGCAAAACGTTTTTTTGGCGGGGGGGAGACAAAGGGAAAATTTAAAACACAAGTCAACTGTCCCCATAATATCTAGTATGGAAATACAACTTGGCAAAAAGGGTCTAATACTTTGAAAAATTTTTATCTCGCTGATCGCTTTTCTCTCTCTCTGGCGGGTAAACAAATCCGTTTTCCCAAAAACTCCAGTTCCTTTTATACCCCACCTTTGAAACCCCAAAAAATTTTGAACGTTAATCTGTATGTTTTCCTCCGTTCCCCCCCTTTTCAAAACCTATGTTAAATTATGTCCTTTTTCTACATTCATTTGGGGATTTTTTTAAAAAAAATTTTTAAAATCTAAAAGATGCCCATGTAAAAAGAAAGGGGTGGGTTAAAAACTTTAAATTATAACCACAAAAGAGAAAAAGGGCTAGCTTTAACCCATTCTAGAGCTCATTAGGCTGGACACCAATCTATTGTGGGTGCCACAGTTTTTCCCCCAAACATTTTACTGTCACATAATTTTCCCTTCCCAAAAAAAGTTTTTGTAATCATTTTCCAAATATACATATTTTAGGGGTGCTTTTCCCCCCAAATATCTCCGTTATAAACACTCTTGTTTTTGGTTAAGAAAAAGAAAAATTAAACCTACGTTTTCTTGAATTTTAAAAAAAAGGGTTTAATTTTTTTCCTCACACCCAGGTGAATCTTCTTTTCCACTTAAAGCCATACGAGATTAAAAACAGAAAAGACAGCCCACCCCCACCACCCCGAGCCTTTTTCCCTTAAACCATTTGATCTAAAGAAATGAAAAAACAAAACTATAATCTTCAGTTATAAATGGGCATAAAAAGTTTTTAAACCCCCTTTTTTTTGCCAAAAAGGAAAGGGAAGCAGAAAGCAAAGTTTTCAAAGACATTTTATAAAGGAAAAACAAACTTAAAATGATTTTTTTGTTATTTTTTTTTCCAAGTCCGTGGGCCCGGTAACATTTTTTATAAAGTTCAAGAAAAATTTTTTTAAAAACTAAACTCATGGGGCTTGCAATTTTTTTTTATGTTTGAAAAATTTTCCTATAGAAAAGGGTTTAGGATAACCAAAAATACCCCCACTGAAATATGCACACGGGAATGCCTTTTTTAAGAATTCATGGACGTAAATAGGTACCCCCAAACCCAACTTTACCCCTTTCCCGGGGCCAGCCCAACCTTTAGAAAAATGAATTTTTCCCCTTTAGGCAGCAGCTCCATCATGAAAGAGCACCCAAATTTGTAGGCACTCATCTTTTATTACTGTATTTTATTGGTATTGTATTGTTTTAAAAAAAAGGGATGGGAGCAGTTGACTGTTGCACTTTGTCCCCGGTCCCAAAATAACTTGATGGCCTTGGGGGACTGTAAAACCTTACTTTGGGAGGGGGGCCATCGGCGATCCCCTGAAAGATAAAAACAAGTGTTGCCCTTTTCCCCTTTTCTATCCCTGAATCAATGCCCCATGAAAGTTTTTGAAAAACCCAAATACCTTAGACATGGGGTTAAACCCAAATTTATCCGGTAGTGGTAGAGAAAGGGACAGTTTGTCCCAAAAAGAGGAACCCTTCTAAAATCGTTAAACCCCCCAAAGCACAGGATAAAGAGGAAGGCACTCTGAAAAAAATTGTTAAAAGAATGCAAAAAAGGAAAGGTTTTCCAATCCTGAATTATGTACCCCAAAGCCAAAAGGAAAGCGGGTCCAAATTCCCCAGGAACTGCAAAATCTATAAAAGGGGGAACTTTTAAATTTGTGAAAAAGAAGGGTCCCGCATAAAAGAAAAAAACCCCCATAAGTTAAAAGAGCGCCCCTTGGCTCCTTAGTTTTCAGTCTTCATCGATGTGTGCTGTGCTGTTTCAGGATGGTGGGGGCCCCTCCCTTTCGGTTGGGGGCCCCGCACCGGGGAGAATTTGAATTTTGGTGAGCATGAAAAGGGCTGAACATAAAATTCCGGTAGTAGGCTAAAGCACCCAATGGCAAAAGGGAAAATGTAAAGGCCACCACAGAGCAAGTGATGGAAAAGGTTTTTTTGCCCCTTTAAATAGCATTTAGGTTAGTTGGACAATTGTTGAACGGCCTTTTCTCAATCTAGAAGAGGGAACAAAACAAAAAGAAAAAAAAAAAGGGATCAGGTAATTTTATATTTTTTTTTATTTTTTTTTTATTTTTTTAATTTGTTTGTATCCCCGCCCATACCCAAAGGTCTCTATATTGAACCATCCCCCCCCCCCTTGAAAAAATGTGAGAACTTTTTTCCCCTTTTGTTTTTTGCCCCCATTTTTTTTTTTCCCTGTTTTTTTTCTATCATGGCCAAAAACTTTTTTTTGTAAAACATTTGTCCTACCCAGTGCTTTAGTTTATCATCGGGTTTTTTTTTCTTCTTTTTAAATGACTCTTTCAACTTCTGTTTTTTACCTTAAAATTTTCATCTGTATTTAAATTCTTTTGAATTTTAATAAAACGTTTATTTATCTGAATTTTAAGCATTTGGGGAAAGGGGGCGGGACATAAAAATGAAATCCCCTTTGGGGTAAACCCGTTACACAGGTAGAAATCTTTGGAGCCCTGTTAGGACTAGAGTTTGTACTAATTTATTTCTTACGGGGCAGTTTGGGGGGGTGGACGCCTGGAGCAGATGGGAAAAAAGGAGAGGAAAGGTAAAAATTTAGTAGCTAATTAAAGGATATTTTTGAATTTTTACAAAAAAATAGCAATTACCTTATTTGCTAGGGTTTTTCAGTTACTGACTAGGGAAAAACTTTCCCCTGCCAGCAAGCAAAATTGGGAGATGGGGCCCCACTGTCCATCTGATTTCCCAAGCCCATAGCTGCTGCATGGATGTAAACTAGCAGAGATAAAGTAAATAGCAAAGATTTTGGGAAAGGGGTTTTAAAAAATCAGACCCTAAAATTTTCTTGGAACAGAGTTATACTGCCCCAATGCCCTGCGATAGCAAAATGGAAAATTTTTGTTATATGAATTAGTTTAAACAAATTTTTGAGTGATCTTAGCATCCCAGTAAAGAAGTAAGTTAAAGCAAAATTTTCCCCAAACGGGGGAAGAAGGGAGTTTGTTTAAAAAAAATAAAAAATAAAGAGAAAAAAAAAATTCCCCTTTTTAAAAAAAAATTTTACTTAAAGTAACCCTAAAGTTTGGATGCCCACAAAAGTTTTTTCATTCACTCAGTATCAAGGGGAAAATTTAAACAACATATCCCCCAAATAAATTACGTAATAAAAAATTACTGTTCCCTCGGAAGTTTTAAAAATTTTGTTTGGCCAACAAAATTCAGTATATTTTGCTGATATTTTTTAGAAAATATTTCTTTCCAGAAGTTTAAATTTTCCCTTTAAATTTTTAAATCCCCCAACACTCTGTTAAAATTTTTCCCTGGATTGAAATGGCATTTTAAAAACCCCAAAATTTAATACACTAGGTTCTGTTTTTGTATTACTGGGGGCCTATCAAAAGGAATTTTTCCTATCAGGATGACAGTGAGCCCTTAACCCTTGCTAATTCTTGAAGTTTCATCATTTACTGGGCGGGAATGTTCTATCCCTGCAGATGTCAAAAAAAGGGGGTAAATTTTCCCCCACCCCCCCCCCCCATTATTCTTTTTCTCCCCCTAAAAAAAACAGCTTGGAAGACATTTGGAATTTTGGGCTTTTAAAATTCTAAACAACAGGCTTGAGGAAGGGCAAACGAAATTTTAAAAAAGGAAAAAGCTACTTTTAAAATTATAGGAAAACATTTATCAGGGGGAATCAGCTCTCTTTTCCCAAACTCCCCTCATTTATTTTTTTAAAAAAAAACATTCCTCTCTTTTTTGGGACATTTCCCCTTCAAACTAAATAATACGGAAAAAGCCATTTTAGCCCCTTTTCTTTTTTTAAACTGCCCAACCCTCCTCATTTATGTTTTTTTTTTCCCAGGGTCCTTGGATTTCATAATGTTTTTTCCAAATCCTGACCGACGTTATCGCTGCACCAAAAGGGCTTGAAACTCCTGAAAGTCCCCAAAGTGGTTTCCCCAAAGGGCTCCAAAAAAAACCCCATGGCCTGGTATAGCCCTGAAATTTTTTGGATTTCCCAAAGGGCTTTACTTTCTTTTTCCAACCCTATGCAAGCTAGGTAAAATAGGGGTTTCCAAAAGTATAGGTTTAAATTTAATTTAATCTAGCAATGACCAACCCCCCGGCCCTCAAAGACTGAAATTTCCCTCATCCCCTCCACTCCCCCCAACCCACCCAAACGGGTTTTTTTCTATTTGCTGTTGGGTTTCTAGCTCAAAATTTTTTAAACCCCAAGGGTTAATTGCTTGCTGCTTTGATTGTTGCTATCCAAAAGAAAACCTTTTTTCTGAAAATTTTCCTGACTTACCCCAAGAATCTAAAAATTGTACTTTGCAGGCGGGTTTTGGGGAGGGGATTAAAGAGTAACTCTGGGGCAGATGGGGTTTGTATTTCCCTATTTTCCCAGTTTTTCCAAAAACCGTTTTTTTTTAAAAAAAAAAGTTTCTCAAACCCGTGGTTTTTTGGCGTTCATTTTCAAAAAACACACTATGCTTTTTGTTTAAATTTCTAAGTGGTTATAAAAGCCCGGGAAAAACCCATTGAAATGCCCCAAGTGAAAGGGGGCTAGTTTAAAATTTAAAATTTACGGGCCCCTTCCAGCTTCAGTACTCTATCATTCGTTTTTCATTACCCCTTAAAATTTAAATGTAATGAAAATTTTCCACAGAGCCATGAAAATAAATGTTTGGGGGTCTTTCTCTTGACCCCAAATTCCCAAAGTGCTGTAGCAAAAAAAAATTTAAAGCTTCTGATAGTCACCCAAGATCACAGGGAGCCAAAAAAGGGAAACCCAAATAAATGACAAACAAAAGGCTTTGCCTTTTTTTGGGAGAAAGGGGCCCACGCTGTCGAGAAAAAGCGAGGGGCTCAGATTTTAAAAGGGAAGCTTGTTCTCTTTCAAAAAGGGAAAACCCAACCCAACTTTTTAAGACCAAAGTGGGGGGGTCCCTTCCGTTTCCCTTTGGTATCAGAATACAAATGTTTTCGAATGAATATGTTTTTTTTTTGGACCCCTTTTCTTTTAACTTTGCTTGGGGGGAATGGTCAGTTTTCAGGGGAGAATAGGAACCTCAGAAAATAGGTAAATGAAGTTGGACGGGGCCTAAAAGGGCCCCTTGAGTTCGCCCCCCCCCCCCCCCCCCCCCCTGCTCCATAAGAGGAACAAGTCAAAGGATTGAAATGTTGCCGGGGTCTACTCACCAATTTCCTTTGATGCCAATGCTTTTAGCCTTGCATTTTTGGGGAGAAAAAAAATTTAAAAACAATGGGATTCCCCGCGCCCCCCCAAGCATTATTGCAATGGCAAGGGGAGCTTTTTTTTTATAAAACTAGGGGCGGCACAGAAAGCATAGTCCCTAAAGAAAAAAAAAAAAAAATTTTAAAAATAGGGGAATAACAAAAGGGTTTTTCCCATTTCTTTTCACCCCCCTTTTTTCACCCAATTAAAAATGCTCCTTCAGCAGTTTTTTTTTTTTTAAACCCAAATTTAAAAAAACGGGGGCAAACAGCACAGAGAGAACGGGAGTCATTCGTTTTTTGAACAATAAAAATTTTGGGTTAAAATGGGGAAACATAAAGAAGCCCCTCAAAAAAGGGGTTTTTTTAAACTGCAGTATTTGCACCCCAAAACTCGGTTCCTAAAGGGTCACTCAGCTTTCCATCCTTTCCGGGTTGAAAAATTTAGTATCCCCACTCGGGGAAAAAAAGTCCCCGGGGGAAGAAAAGGTAGCAAACAAAATTTAAAATTTAAAAAATGAGGGCAAAGGGTGATATAAAAAGAGCACACTTTCGTTTTTTTTTTTCTTTTAAACTCTGCCCTTGCCAACATGCATAGCCCCATTTCTCTTTAATATATTTTCAGGGGGATTTCAAAAATAACCCAAAAGCCCTTTAAGGGAAAGGGTGCATTTTTCTACCTTTATACATTTTTTTGCAGGCCAGGCAAAATTTTTTATTTTTTTCCAAGAGGGGGAAAATGGGGACCAGCAACGGAAATTTTTTGCACTTTTTTTAATTTTTAAAAAAGAAACATTCAGTAAATTTTGGGCCCAATCCCAAAGTCCTTTGCCATTGGCAATCTAAGCTTAAATTCTGGGGGGTTGTGGTAAAAAACTCAGGAGGGTTGAAGTTTGGACATGCCTGCCTATATTTTTTTTAACCCATGGAAGGCTTCAGGGCTTTTTGGGGCTTTGATGTTTTTTGAAACCCCGGCACAAACCCACGGGGGCTAAGCAATTTAAGCACAATAATAATAAAATTTGGCCCTAAAATCTACAAAACCTTTTAAAAATGATTTTTTTTAACTGTGCGTATGAATCTGCCTAAAGCCCTTTCCCTTTGGCCCAACAGAGTTCTGCATGAAAAACCCCCCTTTAAAGGGAAAGCCCATCAGAAAAGGTGGTGTGCTGTTTTAAGGTTTTGTGTATTTTCTATTAAACCCAGGATGCATCTTTTTTTTCTTTTTAAAACTGTTTTTTTAAAAGGGGGGATCTAAAAATATGCCCTTAATTTATGGAAAAAAAAAGGGTATCTGATGGGATTTTTAAAACCTGTCCCCAATTATTATTTTCCCTTTTTTCTTACATATTGTTGATCATTTTTTTGAGCTGTTTTGGGCCCTTTTTTTAAAAAAATTTGAAATTTTATGGGGGGCCCTACTTTATTTTTTCAAACTGTTTTTTTACTTTATTTGTTTTTTAAAATAAACTGCTTAAAAATTTTTCAAAGGCAGAAAAAAAAATTTTCTAAAGGGTTTACGCAAGGGCCCTTGGGCAATTTTCTGCACCCACCCTCTGAGCCAGCAATGAAGCAAAAATATAAAAAACTCCTTTGGAGCAAAATTTGAAGTATGAATCTCTGGGGAAATTTGACGGTTTCGGGGACTTCCCTGTAATTTTTCCTTATTTTCCAACTCCACTTCTGAAGGAAACGTAAAGGAAATTGGGTTTTAATTTGGGGTTTTCCCTAAAAATTTTTTTTCCCCAAAAATTTTTTTAAAGAAAAGGTGACGGGCGACTATATTAACAAAAAGCACCAAGATAAAAAAAAATTAACTAATCCCCTTTCCAGCATTTTGGCAGGAAGCAGATTGGAGAAGCTGCCCCTTGAGGAAAAAAGCCCAAAACCTGCCTTGGGCGCAGGGCAGAAGGAGCACCCCAGTACTTGGCTACCATTTCTTTTTTTTGTAATGTTTTATGTTTTTTTTTTATTTGGTATTGGGCTTTACCGACATGGCACGCTTCCAGAAAACAAAAGTGAAGCCAAATGATGCATTTAGCTCAGATTGCTCGGGAAAACCCATTTAAACACAAAAATGCTTTTTAAAGTGATACCTTGAAATAAGGAATTAATTTTTCCCCAAATAAAATTTCTGTTAAGAAAATTTTTCCCTTTATACAATTTCCCAAAAGGAAGGTTTGAAAAGGGGAGTAATCCCCTAATCAGCCCCATTTTTCTGTAAAACGGATTCCTCCATAGGCGATTCTTTTAAAAGCAAATCTCCCCTACCCCCCCAAATTTTTTTTATGTTGACAGATTTTATTTTGTACAAACCATTTCTTATACAAGGGTCCCCGTATTTCATTTAAACCCGGGAGGCAAAAATTCCTTATTTGAACCCCAGGAAAGCAGCCCCGCCAGAAAAGGGTTTAAAGACCCCTTTTCCCCTAACCCACATTCCCCTCCTTTCGTATTTAAAAGCTAAATGAGTGGAACGCTCTTCCAGGGGGTCATATGCGTAGGAAAAATAGGGGGCCCCTTCCCCTTTCAATTTAACAATAAAAAAAGCCCCGCTTTTTACCTTTAAAAGGTATGGGGGAAAAGAGGAAAGTTTATTTAAGGGAAAATATTTTTTTCCCTGTGGGGCACTACTAAAAGAACTGGGTGGGTGGGTTGGGTTGGGTTTAAAAAAGGTTCACAGAAAACATTTTTGTCAGCCATTCGATCACTAGCAAAAAAAAATTTTAAAACCAAAAACCCTGTGGAAAAAGAAAGAGAGGCTAAAAGGGTGAACCCCAAAATGGATGCTTTTGTTTTGCATCTAAGAGCACAATAATATGGAAAAGGTCAGAAATTTTTTTCTCTACTTTTAAAAGTTTCAAATTTCAAACTTTAAAGTAATGCTCTTTAGGGGCACTTTCACAAAAGGAAATCAAGTTACACATTTCAAAGGAACCTTTTTATAAAGGGAAAAAAATTTGGGTTTCCCAAAAGAAAATTATGTTAAGCAAAATTTCCTTTTTTTTTCAAAAATTTCCCCTAGGAATGCATTGAAAACAGGGGTAAACCCTAATCGGACCATTTTTATGTTGTAAAGGAAATTTTCCCCCCAGGGGCAATTTGTTAAGCAAATTTCCCCATCTCCTGAAAAATTTTTTTGTTGTACCCGATTTTTTTTATACAAAACCTTTGTTTTACAAAGGGTTCACTTTAGGCCTTTTTTTTTTCATCCCCAGATTTACTTTCTTTCCCGTTTGAAATTTTTTCCCCCCCAAAACATTTCCCCCTCCACATTGGAGAGAATAGAAAATAAACCCCCTTTTTGTTTTAAAAATTTAGCAAGTTTGGGCTGCTGTTCCTATATATTTCAAAAAAATACTATTCCCCCTGGGGGAACTTTCTTTAAAAACCCTCTTCAAAAAATGCATTTACTGAAAAACTTATCTTTTTCCACAAATTTTTCCCCCCCATCAATAGTTACATTTTTTCCCCCTATCATCAGAACACATTGCCCTGATGTTGTTTACATTGATCAAAACTCATTTTACCTTTAAAACGTTTTGGCTCAAACACATTTTCAAGTTAAGCACTTGGGGTTAGCAGAATTTTAGTTTCCCCCCCCAAATATTTTTTTTTTATTGCTAAAGCCCCATTTTCCCTTTAAAAAAGTGAAACTCTAAGTTAATCAATCAATTTTTTTTTTTACAGCCCCAAAAGGGCCCCAAAAAATACAGTATAAATTCCCAAAAGGTACACATTACCCAAAAATTAAAAAGAAATTTTTTAAATTTGTTTTGCATCAGAAATTCTCTTTGTGTTTTTTTGGGGGCCCAGGAAGGAATTTTGGCCCCCAAATTTTTATAATGGACTTATTTTTTTGTCTTTAAAGGTATCTTGGGATACCAGTCCCCAAGGGTCTGCCCGGTAGACCTCTAATTTAAAGGGGAAAGAACCTGATATGTTTAAACCCTGTAAAAAACCCACATATAAAAAGAAAAATGCGGGAATGTTTTTAATTTCTTTTTCATTGCAGGGGATAATCGATTTTTATATGGATGGGCCCCTGTTAAACGACCCCCTAAAACTGCAGAAAGGAAGACAGTTTTAAAATTTGGGTCTTGAAAAAAACTGTCGGTAAATTTTGGGGTTGTCCGTTTTTTCCAAAAAAATTTGGTTAAAGGGGAACAAATTTTTTTGAGCATTCCCCTTTCAGAAGACTGGGGAAAATCAATATCTTTTTAATTTTGCTTTAAGTGTTAAAATTTTTTTTTTTTTAAAAAAAATTGGAAAAACCTAATTCAATAAACCCGAAAAAGTTTTAAAAAAATTTTTTTTATGTTTATTTTGTTTTAAAAATTTTTCTTTCAAAATTTTGGTCAAAGTTGTGTTGGGGTTTTGTGGTGGTGTGTGGGGGTGTGTGTGGGGGTTTGTGTGTGTGGGGTATTTGTCTTTTCCGAAATGCACTTTTTTTTTTTAAAATTTCAGTATTTCAGTCACCCTAATTTTGTAACAAATAACATCTTTAAAAACTATTACAGGTTTTTTTTCAAGGGAAAAAGGAAGGGGAAGTGTGGTTTGGGTATAAAAAAACATTCTTGGGTTTTTGAATTTTAACTAGTGAATTTACAATGGGCCCCCCGCTGTCCATTTAGAAAAGGTTTAGAAATTTTAAAAAAAAAAGATCGTAATTTCTGATCCCCCAACGTTTTACAAGGACATGGCACTTGAAGGGAAAAAAAACAACAAACAAAAAAACCCGGCATGGGGGAATGTTGGTGACAAAATTTTGATTTTTTCTCCCCCTTTTCCCTTTGATGGTTTTTTCTTCTCTTCTATTATTTTAAAAGAGGGCGGCAAGCCATTTAAAAACAGACAAGATCTCCCCCCACTTGCGAGGACCCCAAAAAAACAAAAAAAAAGCAAGCCCAAATGAATTTTTACCCCAAACTTGGGGGCCCCCCCTGGATGGGTTTTGACTGGTGCTGACAGCAGCCAAAACAAGAACTAAGTGATGATAATTTTTCCCCTTTTGATTTGACAAAACCCAAAAGGAAGGGAAAAAGGGGAATGAAACAGAAGAGGAAAAGGGCCATGTATTTTCCCCTTTTGTCAACAAAGAAACATTCATATGTAAGAGGGCCCCTCTTTCAGGACTTTATTGGGAAACAAATGGAAGGAAAAAAAAGACCCCTTTTTATCAATTTTTTATTTTTATTTAAAAAGAAGGCCCATCCCCTTGTGGCAAACCAATGAAGGCCCATTTTGGAAGCAATGTTCAGTGTGGGCTGTTTTACTGGGGGGGAATGGGCCAGTCTCTTTCTCTCCGGTTTCCCTATTTTTTTTACACTGGGAAAAGACATCTTTTGGGGCAGTAGAGGACAATGCTGACTTCTGTGTAGCCAGAAGAAAGCTTTTGTGGAAAAAATATTTCCCAGGGGAAACACAGGTGTGGCCCAAAGAAAAAAACAGGGTTAAAAGAAAAAGAAATAAGGAAATAAAAGTCCCTGCAAATTCCTTGGGAAATTAAAAACATTCAATCAGCAGTACGAAAAAATTTTTTGGAAATCATTTCCCGAAAAAGTTTCCAGTTAGTCAAAAGTGAAAAAAAGGGAAACCCGGCGAAATTTTTTTTAAAAATCCCCAGGTTTTTTTGGATATTGCAGCTGACAGCAACCCCTTGGGGAAAAAAAAGCTATTAAAGTTTAAAAAATTTAAAGCTAACATTTTTATCCAAATTTAACATCCTGCGGGTTTCATACTTCCCGCCCTTGGAAGCCCGCAGGCCCAAAAGTTTTTCTCTCAGTCCCATTTTTGTGTTTCCTGCCCCGTTTCACAAAACGGGCAAGGGCCCTTTTCACACAGACACACAAGTTCCCGCCCTTTCCGCTGATACGACATGAAAAAAAGAAATGAAAAAGAAAAAAAAGGGAGAAATTTCATCACAGCCCCCAAATTAAAACTGTTTTTATTTATAACATTTTTACATTTGAAAATATTAAATAGATATTAGTGACATGGAAAATTTTTTACAACCCCCCAACAAAATCAATAAGGGGACTATTTCGCGAAGTTTATTTTAAAAAACTAAAAAATAATTCCCCTCAGGAGATTGTTAATCCCATCTTTTCTTACAATTACAAAAAAAATATTATTTTTTAAAAGTAAATTTTTGTAATTAAATTTTTTTGGATACACTAAAATTTTTAATATGCCAAATTGTGATAATTTTTTTTGTCAAGTCATATTGTCCATAAAACCCTATTTTTTGTTTCCCAAAGTAACAAAAGGGTGACTTTCAAGGGTTTTAAAGGGGGGGTGGAGATTTTTTCTACATTTTTTTTGAAAAAAATCCACTTTTTTTGGGGGGGGGGGGGGGGGGCCGGGGCTTCAAATTTTTTGGGGAAAGTTTGCATTCTTCAAAATTTAACCCCTCAGAAAAGAAGGATGAGTTATTTTGTGGCCTTTTGATCCCCCATTCTCAATGGAAAGGGGGGGGGTTTTGGCCTTTCCCGTGGGCCCCGGACCATTTGAAAGGGGAGCAAAGTTGGAAATAATTTTTCTCAGACCACCTTTTGAGGTTCATTTTCATTACTTATAAAAATCCCGATTCCTCCCCTATTTTTTTTCTTAATTTTGTTTAGGGTTTATGGGCAAAATTGTGTTTGGGGGGGGGGGTTTAAAAATTTTTCCCTTCATCAGTGGTGGCGAAACCCTCGGCACCCAGATGTTTTGGGGCCCCCAACCCAGAATTCAAGCCTGTGTTTCCCAAAGACAAAAGGGGTTTGGGGTTGTTTGTCCAAAACATCTGGCGTGCTGAAGGGTTTCCCCCACTGCCCTTTCTATTGGGTGGGCTGCCATTCCAATAACCCAGACACCATAGGGCCCAAAAATGGGAAACTTATGGAATGAAGCCCTAACAAACACTTGGAAGGCACCCAAATTGCCCAACCCGCGATTTTTTTAAAGGCCCCGTAGTGGGGTTTTGGGCGTACAAAACCCGGGGGAAAAGGGGGTTTCTCAAATAAGCTAAAACATTATAAGGGAAAAAAAAAAGGGGTCCTGCCCCTAAACTGATTCAGAAATCTTCCTTTCAAAAGGGGTTATGAAACATCCCGCTTTAAAAGATTTTTCAGGGAAAACTGGGGATTAAAAAAAAACCCCCCCAGTAAAAATGCCAAATATTTTTTAGGAAATGATGCAGTAGGAAGTCTGGGTTTTCCTGTGGGGGGGGGGGGGTGTTTTAGGGGGGGAAGGGGAAAATTTTCAAATTTATAATACTCCAAGGGGCCAATCAGTGGATAGCAAGGGATCTTTAAGTGCACCATCAATACCTCCACAACTGGTGCTGAGAAGGGGAGAAAAAAATTTAGAACATGAAACAAAGGGAAGATTTTTGTGCCATGCTTTTTTTAGCCCCTCGTTTATGTCCCCAATTACAAAAAAGTTTTTTCTGCGTTACAGCACAAAACAAGGCTTTTCACTTGATATCCTTCCCCCTTTAAGCAGCAAAACTTATCACACTTTTGGTTTTTTTTGGAAAAAAGAGTACGGGTGTTTTGGAAAATTTTCTTTAAAAAACTTGGTTTTTTTTTAAAAAAATTTCACCCCCAATAGGAGCAAAAAGACACACTTCCCCCACCCCGCTGGCCCGATCTAAACACCATCTCCAAACCGTCCCTTTATTAAAGATGCCCGCGCTTTCCCTTTTTGATTTCAAAAAACATTTCCAGCCTCTTCATCGTGTTTCTTTTTTCTCCCTTTGTCCCGCTAAAATTTGGGGTGGAGGGTGGGATGGGGACCACCTAGGAACCCCCCTTGCTTTTAATTGGGGGTCATATCTAAACCCTAGTATACACGGGCTGAAAGCAATCTAGGGGCAGGGGTCCCAAAGTTTTTAAACAAAGGGGGGGCCCTTTCCCCACCCCCCAGGGCACCACTGGGGGGCCCACCCAGTCCAAAAAAAAAAGGTTTTGACAAAGGAAAAGAAGGGGGAGGGGGGGGGCAAGTTTGGGGGGAGGCCCCCCCCCCGATCAGCCCATAAACAAGGGATTTTTGGGGCCCCAGCAAAAAGCCCCCCTGCTCCTTTGGGGAGCCACCCTGGGAAACCTCGCTGCGCCCTTCCTCCTCCTCCCCCCTCCTCCTCCCCCTCCATGGCAAGAACTGGGGCAGTTTCCCTTCCCTCCCTTTTCATTGCCCCGGGGAGAGAGGTGGGAGCCCAGGCAAAACTAGGCCCCTCATCACCTTTTAGGCGGGCCCCTCAGGATGAGGGGCAGCGCCGTGGGCCCAAAGGGTGGCACCAAGCACAAGGAACCACTGTGGTTCCCCCGGCCATCAGCCCTTGCTGCACCCCGGGGGGAAAAATGGCGGGCCTGAATTGGGTGCACCACAAAATGAGGGGGGGGAGGGGGAGAAAGGGGTGGGAAAAGGGGGGAGGGGGGGAGGGGGCCTCCCCAAAACCACCCGGGAACTTGCTCACTGGCCGAGGCCCAGGGCCCGGCTGTGGTGCTCTGTTTGGCTCACCCACCCGACCCTCACCAACCGGGGACAAATTTCAGCCCCCGCCGCTGCCCAGGGGCCCAGGGCCCAGGCCAAACCCTTGACCTTGGGGCTTTCCCCCTTTTTCTTTCTTCTGCCCCCCCCTCCTTTGTGGTCTCTAACTCATGGTGGGGGGCAAACGGGGTTTAGATTTTTCCCGGGCCCTGGCTGGGCTCCCTTTCCCCCCTCCCCTTGGGTCCACGGGAGCAAGGCAGCACCCCCGGAGGGGGCTGGGGGGCGGGGAAATAGCCCCCTTTTCCCCCCCCGGGGTTTTTCCCACCGTCCATTTTTTTCCGTCGTCCAATGTCATTTGGGGGCTCTGGCTTTTGGGAAAGGGTGGGTGGCGCTGCCTTTCCCCCTGCCCCCTTCCTTCCTCAAACCACAAAACACGGCCCGGGGGCACACAAGGAAGGAAGGGGGGGGGTGGGGTGGAAAAAGGGCAGGGGCAGGTCCTTGGGGGCCTGGAGGGGTGGGAGGGCCTTTCCGGGAAACCCCCACTTTTTAACGCCCCACTTGCCAACTGGCTTCATCTGGGGGGTGGTTTTTGGGAGGGGGGAAAGCCCACATAAAACCCCCCGCTTTGAACTGCCCCAAACAAAAGAAGCAGCTGTGGGGGCTGGGTTTCCCGAAGCGGGGGTAGGGGGGGGGTCTGCAATTGGTCCCCCCTGGGCGCATCCCCCCCGAGCCCTTAAAGTTTTTGGGGCCCCCGGTTAGGAAATATTTAAGTTAGAAGAAAGGTGGAAATTTTCCAAATTAGTCTTCCCCCATTTCTCAATTTTCCCCTTTTTTTCTTTCCCTTTTTTTAAAAAAGCACTTGGCCAAAAACGTCTTTTCAGGTTTTTCCTCCCGTATGGGCCGGGAGGGGGGGGTTTACTTTTCTCTCCTTGATGGAAAAGGGGGGAGGGTTTTCCCCGAATTTTAACCCCCATTGGGGAAAGGGGAGGGGAAAAAATTTATGAGAATCGAATGGGAGCTTTTAAATGGGTGGGAAAAGTGTGCCTTGAATTTTTGGGACAAAAATTCCCCTTTTCCCTGCAAAATTTAAATTTATTTTTTTCAGACAAACCTAAAAACAAGGGGGTCAAGGGAAACTACTAACTTTCCCCCCGTGTACTGATATCATACTGGGAGGGGGAAAAAGGATTTCTCTCCCCCTCTCAATCTCCCCCTTTTCTCTCCCCTCTCACTCTCTCTCTCCCCTTCCCCTTTTTTTTAAAAACTTTTGCATAAAATGCTAAATTTTTTTTACCCCCACAGGAAATTTGGGAACAGCATTTCCCATATCTTTTAAAGCAGTTTTAAAAGGGCATGCCCATTGGTCACCTTTTTTCAAATTTCAAATTTTTTTTACTTGAATAAAGCATTTTGCCAAAATTCAAATAAATTGTTTTTCCAATTGTTTTTTAAAATTTAGAAAATTTGAAGTATGTTTTTGCCGGGAAAGGGAAACTAAGTAAATTTTTCATGAATTCCGGTGATTTGGGCTGACACTTTTTTTTGGGGTCAAGCTGTTGATTGGCCCCGAATAATGAAGCTTTGGGGTTTCCCCTTAAACCCAGCCTCCCCATTCTCAAGGGAAAAAGAAACAAAAAAACATAATGTTGGAAGGGCACACTTTTTTTTTTCTCTTCTCCCAAAAATTTTGTAGATATTCTTCCCAATTTCCAAAGTGTTTTCACTGAGAAGACTTTCCTTTTTAAACCCGCACCATTACTTTATTCGCTTTTAAAAAGTCTTAAAAAATAGTTTATAGGGAAAGTGGCATGCTGAAACAACATGGCTACCTGTTTTTAAAGCCCCTAATAAGAAAATGTCCCCTTTTCAGTCATAGGAGAATTTTCACCATCTGGGCATGGCCAGCAGCTTTCCCCCCAAAATTTCCATACAGGCAATCACAAAAGACCAAAAAAAAAAAAAAATAATGTTTTTTGGGCAAAATAAACAAAATTTAAAAATTTTAAATGTAGAGAAAAAACAAGCCCCCGCTGGCCCAAACAAAAACATCCTTGATATTCACACAAGAAGATAAAAACTACTCCGATTAAACATAAACCGTTTTTTGTAACAACAGATCAAAATCAAACCGTGGGAAACATGGCACAAGTCCCAGAACACTTTTTTCTGCCCGGGTTTTCTCTCTCCATTAAATTTAAGTTAAAATTGAGAGGGAAAGTTAGTAGAAATTAAAAGTGGTGAAACCAGGAAGGGATCTTGGGGAGTGGGTTTTATACAAAAAAATTTTAAGAAGAAAGTGCATGGGATGTGACAGTTCAGATTCAGTTTACTTGCAAGTCCGGTTTCTAGAAAGCAAAGGGGCTGGGGAAGATTTAAAAAAAATTTCCCTCCAGAATTTCAAGGAGGGCCCAAGTTCCCCCCTCCCTGCCCTCAGGCTGAAACCCAAATCTCTCCTACATAAAAGAACTTCAAAAACACTGCAATGTAAATCCCCGAAGGGAATAAAAAAAGTGCAGCCCCAAATTTAAGACCGAAAGCCAAAAACCAAAAAAAAAGAAAGTTTGTTTTAACAATAGCAAAAAAAAAAGTATGGCCTTTAGACTTTTTTTAAAAAAAGAAAAAAGGGGGGATAGAGAGAGGCTTTTCAAAAGGGGTGGGTTTTTTCCTCAAACAAGTATGTATAATCTTTTATCCTCCTTTTCTTCTTTACCCCTTTTCCCTACTCGTTGCATAACCTTGTATTGCACAAGGCTAGGATAACCTGACTTTGCTTAAAAAACGGGAAGAAAGGAATGTTCCCCCAAATTTTGCTATCCACAAAGTCTTCTCCACCCGTATGAAAAGTCAGGAGTGATGGGAAAGGGGTTATAAAGAGGATTTTCTTGAGCACCTTTAAAACCCACCTGGAAGAAGCATGCCCGTGGATTAAACACCTCCTAGGGGCTTAACCTTTTTGGGAGCCCGCAGGCTATCTCCCCCAATTTTTGGTGGGCAGTAATTTAGAGCACGAGGGAAATTGCCCCTTTTAAAAAATGTAAAGTTTGAAAAGGGGATTTGGGGGCAAATGCCAGTCCCATCAAATTTTTGTGTTTTGGGGACCCCAGCAAGGGGGGGGGGGGACTAAACCTTTTTATTTCCCCCTCTTCCCGTGGGTGAAGAAAATTTCCCCCCCTGGTCCCGTGCAGGTAACAATGTCAATAACCATCATTACTAGGCTGAGATATGTACGCGTGGTTCAGATGTTTTTTAATTTTATCTTTAGCTATATGCTGTATAGGCACAGCTCTTTTATTTCTCTTTTATAAACAGATTCCGCACATCCGGGAAAAATCTTTTTTAACTGGGTTTCCCCTCAGGGTAAAGTTTTAGGGGATTTTCATACGAGGACAACTAGATTTAAAGGGAAATTTCTTTCCAAGTTTCTATCAAACTGTTTAATTTTTCTTTCCCTTTTTTCCTTTTTTTAAAAATAGGCCCCCATCGTATTGTTGCACTGTGTTTTATTGTTGAATATAAGATTTTTATTTTTCCCTTTTTTATAAAAAGAGCATTTTTTAAACCCAAAAAAAACTGAGGTGTCCCCAAACCCCAAAATTGGCCCCAAAAAAAAAGGGTTCCCCATTCTGATTCCTTTTGGGGGGAAAAATCCTTTTTCACTGAAAATCCGCACAGTTAACTTCGGGGTCATGCACATTCAAGATCTCAATTTTCAGGGCTTTTGCAAGCTCCCTCCCCAATTCCAATCTATTGCTTTAGCTTTTTTCCCTGATCTGTTTTTTACCCTTTTCTTTTTTAAAGGGAAATTTACCCTTTTAGCCACGCTCTCACCTGGGGGCGTCAATTTGTCTGCTGACTGCAACTGGAAGTGTTTTGCAAAGGCAAAAAATGAACACGGAAACCCCTCTATTTTTAAAGAAACCTTTAAAAAATCAAACTTCCCGGGTTTTTGCTAAGAGGGGAAACAAAAAAATCAAAATTTTCCAAAAAGGGGTTCCAAAATTTTTACGGTTTTGGGGTTTTCCCCGGGGGATACTGTACTTAAATTTCTGCATCCAGACAAAACTCAAACCAAAAGAAACATGAGGGAAACAAATGCTTATTGGGGAAATGATAAGGCTCAGAAATAATATTTCCAAAGACAAAACCTAGGAGGTTTTAAAAGGTTTTCCCTTTTGACACTCAGTCACAGCTTGTGCTCCTGCAGAAAATTAGCTGTCAGGTCCAGTGCAGTTGCCTGCTGAAACAAATTTCCTCTGGGCAGAAAAAAAACATTCCTTTTCCCTTTTTGTTGGGGGTTAGTGCTTTTTGTGTGACTTATTTTTAAATTTTTTTTTGTTGGTGGATTCTTGGCAGCTTTGGGTTGACCCCTGTTCAGCTTTTTCTTAGGCCATGAAGAGCAGGGGGGTGTTGGAAAAACCCCAAAACCCCCTTCTTTCCACGACCTTTTTACCTTTGACTTTATTATACCCGTTTTAAGGAATGATAAGGGGTTTTGGGGGCCCTGGAAATTTAAATAGGGGGCTAGGGAAAAAAGAAAAATCCAAAAATTATGGGGGGTGTAGTCTCCCTAGAAAAAATTCACGGGGGGAAAAGGGGGGAAGGTGTAAAGGGAAAAAAGGGAAACCCGAACACAATTAGCAGCTCAATTTTAAGGGAAAGGGGACCATTATCCCATCAAATGATCCAGTATCAGTTGGAGAAGGGGAAAAGAACGGGGACCCTTTAAGCCACTATATAAATAAAACCCCTTTTCTAAAAAGTGGACTTGCCCCATTTTAGTTTTCCAGAACCAAACCCGGAAAAACCCCAAAACCTACAGAAAAAAGGATCTGCACATATCTGCTTTTTAAAAAAAAATTTGGGGGCCCAAAAAAATTTCCCCCATAGGATAATACAAGGAAAAGAGTTTTTTGGACCTCCAGACCACCTATTCTTACAGCATGTCCTTAAATGTTTAAAATTCAATGGGCCATTCACATCCCATTGGTCAACAACAAGCTTAAACCGTTTTTTTGCGTATATGGGGGGAGGCCCCTTGAGAAATGGGTTTTTCAGTGTCTTAGAGCTCTTCTTCCGACCCCACAGTTTTTTAAGCACTTTGCTTAGCAGGAACCCCCAAAAACTGGTAAATGATAATCTGAGGAGAAAAAAACCTCTTAAAAATTTATATATAACTCATGGCCTTTTCAGAAGGGGTTTATGTGCATTAACAATGGGAAAAGATATTGAAACCACCCCGGACTTCTCGACGCTGTGGGCTAATAATAATTTGGGTAATAGTAATTAGGGGAAAAAAAGTTTGAAGACAAAACTGTCAGAATCACTCTCCCTTTAGTTCTGGACAAACATTTATGGGGCCCAAAACATAGGGCCCCAAAAGGGGGGGGTTATGCCCCCCATCAGGTCCCGTTCCAACCCTTTGAAATTCTGGGGGGCTCTTCCAACCCTTTTAAAAGAATCTGTGACAACTCCCGCCAGGGAAAGTGCAAGACCCGATGGCTAGCATTTATGAAAAAGATGATCCTTTAATTTAGGAGGCAAGCCCTTAATAAAGTTTTTAAATTTCAAAGCTTAATGAGGCAATTTGGGTTCAGCCCTGGTTTTCATGAGCCCATCATTCTGCGCACATGGACAAACAAGCTGAAAAAAAAAATTTTTTGAAAAAGCCCTTTATATGTGGGAAAAAGAGTCACCCTAGTTACCGTTTTAAGTTTGGGAAACAACAAGGGAAATTTTTTTTAATAAAAAAGGTTTTTACCAAATCATATCCCAAAAGGTAAAAATTTAAAACAGAAAAAAAAATTTGCAAAAAGGAAAGAAGGATTCTGCTAGTACATTTTGAGAGCAACTGTTGACTTCTAATGAAGAACCAATTTTGCATATCCCAATGATAAAATTCTTTTTTGCAATCCCCGAGGCCCAAAGAACTCAAAAGGGCCAGAAATGGCACTGTAAAATTTCAAGATAAATGTTTAGCAGCAGGGGGAAAAAGTTAAAACCCCTCATCAACCCAAATTCCCCCTGACAGAGGGGGCTTCACTTTTCCTTTACAGATAAAAAAATTTAATGATAATTAGGTCCATCTGAGTCAAAAGACTCCTTAATTCGGGGGGTTGGGGCGCTTTATCTTTAGCTTTCAGAAAAGTTCTGCTTTTCCAGTTATATTGCTAAGCCTTGTCCCCGGTTCCTACAGGGAAAAAAATTTAAAAGAAATTTTCTAGATGAGGGGGCCCCTTTTCACACTGGGGAACCCTTTTGAGCGTTGTTCCCCCCCCAGGCTTTTAAAATTTAATAGAGAAAAAAACCCGCTAAGGATCCTTTTTAAACCGAAGATGAAGCGCAAACCTTGGAACCCACCCACCCCTGAGAAACCCCGAGGCCCCCATTTTTAAACCCAGGGGATGTAAAAAATTTCCGAAATTTTGAAGCTCGGGGAAAAACTGGTTTTTTTTTTCTGGTTTCTTTTGGGGGGGGGGGGAAAAATTTTTAGGAATTTGGGGGGAATGCTACAAATTTTCCCCCACCCCCCACAATTTTACAGCTTTTAAAGTCAAGCCCGTAACTTTGGATCATTTAAAAAAATATTTTTGGGCAATATGACTTTGGGATAAAAAATTTTCAAACTAACTCAGACCTTTTAAAAGGGCTATGGGAAGTGACTGGAAATTTTTAAAAAAAATAAAAGGGGGAAGCAGAGGGATCGGTATAAGAACTGAAGCTCACAGGATTTCCCCCATGACAGTGAAAATTTCCATCTGGAGGATAAGCAAGTAAAAAATTTTTCAGGGACCCCAAGCCTTAAAATTTTCACCCCCTTTAGTTAAAAAAAAAATTTGGGGAGTTTTTGTCCCCTTTCTTTTTTCAAAAAATACAGAGAATTTCCATTAAAAGAGATGGGGGGCTTTAATTTATTTAAACTACAGTATATATCCAAAAGTTATTGTGCGGGGGCACAAAAAGGAAAAACATTACGAAACCCTTCCAAAAATCCAGTCCCCTTAAATTATAAGCCACATTTTCCCAAAAAGGACAAAATTTAGAATCCCGTTTTTAAAAAAGGGGGGTCATAAAAATTTTTAAATTTCCATGGAAAAAAAAGATATATCTGTAAAAGTTTAAAGAAATCCTGGGTGATTTAAAAAAAAAAAATACGAAAAGGGTCCCACCCCAAACCCGAGGCGTAGCTAGGCCCCTAGTCCAAGGCAAAAGGCATTTTTTGGGCCCCACACCCCCCAAATACAGGGGTGGGGCCCCCACCACCCCCCACCCGGAGGGCATTCCCCCCTCCTGTGGCCCCAAACCCCCCCCCCATCACCTCCCGCCCGGGGAGGGCATGGTAGCGGCACCCCCACCCGAAGCAGGGGCCCGCAGCTCAGCCAGGGCTGCCCCCCCCAAGGGCCCAAAACCCCCCCAATGGGCCTCCAAGCCAGGAGAATGGCCCCCCCCGCATGATGCCCCGGCCCCACCGGTTACCCCGCCCCCCCCCACAGTAGAAGTCAAGGAAAGCCGGGGGGGGAGAAAGCGCTGTGCAAAAACCGGTAGGAGGGGGGCCCCAGCTGCCCCCCAACCCCGCCCCCAGCAGCTCCCCCCGGCGTCCCCTACCCCCCCGTGGAGTGGTACCCGGGCCCGGGTGCCCCCTGCTCCCCCCAGGGGCCGGTGCGCAAAAACATGTGCCGGTGAAAGGGTGCTGGGCCGGGCCACCCCTGCGGCCAAAACGGGGAAAAATGTCAGGAGGAGTGGGCAACGCCAGCAGTGGGGAAGGGGGGCCCGGGGGACAAACGAGTTGGAATGGGGGGATGGGGGGGGGGGGTAGGGTTTGGGCCCCCCCCAAAGGTACCCAATCCCCAAAACTCCTACCACCCCCCCCGCACCCCCATCCCCCTTCCCCCCCCACACCCGCCCTTCCCCCACCCCTTTTGTTTGAAGAAAAAAATCAGCAATTTCGAAAAACTGGAAAAAATTTATGTAGGTGGACTTCATTTTGAAAAAAAAACATTTCCGCTTCGGGGGCGAGAAAAATTCCATATATCCCCTGGAAGCCCTTTTTTATTTTTGGAGGTGGAAACATTAAAAATGCAAAAAATATTAGTTATAGTTTCCCCCTTACAGAATGTAAAAATTGCAGCTTCTGTCTTTCAAAAGCATACAAGAAATTTTGTGCATCTGGCACATACAGGACCTTGTTAAGTATTGTTGTTATTTAACTTTTTTATCCTGTTTGTGTGAAATCTTCTGTATTTACTTTTTGCTGAAGGAAATTACTTCTTCAAATGCCCTTCCTTTTCATTGTATCTTTTCCACTTAGCAGTCAAACCATTGCATTAAAATATGTATGTATAAGGATTCTCATCTCAGTCATTCAGGTGAGGTTATCTCGATGTTGAATCGTGACAACTGGACTTCTTTCCTTTCCTTGTTAGGTCAAAACATTTCCCTACTCATCTTCACATTGGTTTCACTTCACTTTGGTCTGAATAGGCTCCTTAGATGGACAATGGCCATGTTTGTGTAAAGGTCAGCAGCCCCTGCCAACATCCTACATGGTAGTTTGTGAGAGGGGTCAAGGAGGCCATATTTGTCCTGAATGATGGGCTAACTACTCTGTCTTTATATGAATCTACCATCCATGGACTTTGTGTTTATAATCACTTATAATGTTGTGTTTATATCTCTCCTTGTGTGATTGCACTGACACTATGTTATCAATTGTATTTGTTAGTTCTAAAGTTGCCTTCTAATGCTGTAAGATACCCCTTCAATTCCCTGGGTCTCAAACGGAATGTCTTAATTGTAAAGGACTCTACTGTATATTGTCTCCCCTTACTGTAAGCCGCCTTGGGTCCTTTTCCAAGAAAAAAGGCAGGGTAAAATATTCAAAATTAAAGTAAAATAAAATAAAATAAAATAAAATAAAATAAAATAAAATAAAATTACTTGTGCATATAGAAAATCCCTCTCTCCTTAGGTACAATCTGCGTATCATTTATCATGCTGCCCTTTCATCAATCCCCAGAAAAATCAGGACTACTTCAAGCATCCAACTGCTAGGCCACTGATAACGCTTAATGGGTGTTGAAAGGGGCTACAGAGGTGTGACTTTCACACACATATGACCACTGTCCATCTAACAAGCCTTTTCAAAACAGGGTGAACTGAAACCACTGTGATAAATAAATTGGAGGTCTCTTACCAACCTTCCCTAAACTGAAGAAGCTACTCAGATGAGTAGCAAAATGTTTTCTAACAAGAACAACAAAAGAGGTATAGTTGCCATGACTCAACTTCTGGACAGCATTGAAAAATAAAGACAGAGTCTAGCCTTAGCACACAGTAACCTCTGCTCATCTTTAATTTATTTACATCTTCTTCACACAAGGGCTTCTGCACAAGTATGTTAGCACCCCACTCCTTATATACTAAAATAACGAATACCTTTAGGATTCAGGGGAAAGCTTGCTGATGCCCTGGTAGAAGGATTTTCCTGCTAGTGCTGGAGGTAGCAACCACAGTTACTGAAAGCAACCATGTCTTTTTTCATGAGTCTCTTTGTTCATACCTGTCTAGAGATATACAGCAGAGATGAAGAATTGAGGCTGTGGTGAGGAGGACATCTAAGGATGTGCGGACCAAGCAGAACATCCGCCCATAAATCCAGTTATCTTGAACTAGTTCAATGGCTCCAAATGGCATCACCAAAACAGACACTAGCAAGTCAGCAAACGCAAGAGATACTATGAAGTAATTGGTCTTGATCTTCCTGCAAAAAGGAAAAAAAATTGACTCAAAAATCAGATAAAACAGCAACTTGCCACTCTATAAAGCAAACACCTGTTAGGAGCCATAACAGTCTTATGTGGCACATGTAATGGAAGAACACAGAAACAGCTGGGCTGGACAGGACCAAGAGCCTACTTAGTCCAGCAAATTGTTCACACAGTGACCAACTTATGAGAAGCGACTGCACCCTCCATCTTCGGCTTTCCTACAACTGTTAAACAGGGACCCAGTCCCTCTAGCTTTGGCATAAAAATATATCGAACATGACTAGCAATGGCCTGGCTCTTATAGTCTGAGTGAGAGGGGGAAAGCCTGTCCATGCGGAGGAGAAAAGCATCTTCCACCATGTCAAGAATCATGCACAATTTTTCATACCCCCATCATGTCTCCATGCACACACATACTTGTCTTTTTTATCAGTTCAACAGTCACAACAACCCATATAGCCTTCCCTTCTAGAGGCACTAAGCTGAGTCATGGCTGCAGCAGTAGCACAAGCTGGAGGAGAGGCATATCACAAGCCCAAGAAGGGAGCAGCAGTGCTGGCTTTTCTGCACCTGGTGCCATTCCTGCCCCAAAGGTTTCCTCCACAGCAATCTCCACAGTCCAAGAGAAGGGCACAGCAACAATTGTGGGAATTATGGCCATTTCCAAAAAGAAGGCCAAGAGGTGGTACTCCCTGCAAGCACTGGTGATGGCACCCCCGTCCCTACTTATGCAAATAAAGATGATGCATGGAGAAACAATGGAGACAGCTGCAGTTCCTGCAGCCATCAGCAAGCCGTGCAGAGCAGCTGCACCTGGTCAAAGTGGCAGGTGCTCCTGCAAAAGCAGTGCTACATCTAGAGTCCCACCACCTGTGGCAAAGTATTTTCCAAACAAACAGTAATATGAGCTCTCTTGATGACCTACCAGAGCACTCATGCCCTTGTTTATTTTTAACAAGACAAGACTTATCTTCATGTAAGTCATGCCAACTTTCCCCCAGCAATGCTTGTGACCATGTGACCTGCTCCGGTGCTTGTATATCAAGACATTGCTTGTTGATCAAGGCAAAATTTAGAAGAAATGTTTGCTCATCTTGCGAAATGCTCTTAAGCCAAGCTACTCTTAAATCAAGGTATGACTGCATCTGGAAAAGACAGTGCTGGGAAAAGTGGGAGGAAGCAGCAAAAGAGAAAGACCAAATACAAGATGGATTGACACCACAAAGAAGGTCACAGGCTCAAGTTTGCAAGAGCTGAAAGAAGACTTTTGTTTTGAAGATTACTCATCTGCGACTTGAAGGCACATCATAACAACAACGATAACAGGAACTCAAACTATATGGCTTCTTCAAAGGAAGCAATGTGTTTTGAAGTCTGCACACTTGGAAATTCTGGTTGGGATGAAAAGATCTGTGGATGATGCACAGATGAGAAATATATCTGCGGGAGGAGCGTTGTTTGTTTTCTCTGGAGCAGTCCTGACCATTAAAGAGACAAGGTACCTTCTGAAAAACCGCTTGTCTTCAGCAGTGGAAACTGCTACAAAGAACACAAACAGGCTAGCCCACTTCAGACACACTTTTATGACTTTAGTTCCTGGCCATTTCCTTTGGAGAGTCAAACCTATCCTGTGCCCATTCCTACCAATGTCCAGTTCATTTCCCCCATTTTTATTATGAGCTTTCATTTGTGAGGTAAATAAATAAAAGGTTACATCTATCGAGTTCTCAACCATCCCAGCAATTGTTTATGTTAGCTATGAAGTTAGTCACGATGACTAAATGGACCACAGATTCCCCACCCACCATATTTCTAGACTATTTCTCTCCCATTCCTTTTCTTAGTTTACATTTTAGCTCGAGAACCTGTATGAACAAGTCTAGAACAAGGCATGGCATTGGCTTTGAATGGTAACTTGTGTCTTCTAATTAGTTCATGGGGGTTAACAAACCACGTTTTGTCTGCAGAACTGGGTTTGGACACAACACGCTGCCAGGGTTTAACAAATCACAATCTAGCCTCCTATTATGAGAAAATGCAATCAGTGTCACAGTTAAGAGTATCTTGTTCTATGGGGAGGTATACAAGGTGAAATACTAAATTTTTGAATAAAAGGAAATTGTTCTACGCCACAAGAGAGAAAAAATGGTTGTCTCTTCCCTCTTTTTGCTTGTTTGTTTTGGCTTTTTGTTTTTATTTATGTATGTATTTATTTGTTTGTTTGTTTTGCTTTGGCTCAATGCTTCTTGTTATCATTTTCAGACTTTTTCTTAAAGAAGAGGGTTGGGTACTGTATCTGTTATTGAAGAAACAAAATAACTGGATGTGTGTGAATAACAGAATAGTTATCCTTCACAAATGCTATCACATGAAAAGGGTTATCACATGAATAATTTATCTTTAAACAAGCTTGCCTTTTTCAGTTTGACTATGAATGGCAATAATTAAGTATATATATTTTTGGTTTATTTGTAGAACAGCCTCCACCTACAGAATGTTTGTATTGTTTAAAAGTATTTGACAACCATTTCACACTGGCAATATAGTATAGTCCTAGTTCTGTTGACCATCATTGCCGCCTATGTTTTCAAGTTAAACTTCTTTATTGGCTGATTCAGTCCAAAAATAATGGGAACAGGTAATATTCTTAACACTTTATTATGCTTTCTACAGGCAAGTATTCCTGATCATTAGATGCTTCTTCATCTCACACAGAAACTAAACTACACAAATGCTTCATTGTTGTTTAATATGGGCTGGATCAAAGAAGAAAATACAAACAAAAATCAATTTAATATTGTATTTGAGGGCCTCCATTTCTGATGTCTCACAGAGCTGCTCTAATTGAAAAGTCCAGACATAGTGAAAAAGAATAGTATATTTGGCTTTTAACACCTAGCTTCTTGCTTAAATCAGTAAAGTTTCCAAATTATAAAACTATTGTCCTTGCTAAATAGTGCAGAAATAATTCATATAATGATTGTGTATTGATACAACTAACCATCTTTGGCCTAAATATGCTGTTTCTTTGGCTTTTCTTCAAATCATTTATCCCTGTCTTTATTCTCACTGCTTCGCTCCAAATACTTTTTATTTACCTTTTGGAGAAAAACAAGTATAGAGTGCTCTTGATTTTAAGAAGAAAATCGCAAAGTGGTTTAGATATTCAATTTTTATTCAAATTGTATTTATCTGCAATGAAGGTTATTCTTAAGATAATGTAGGCTCCTACCGGGCTTGTCCCGGATCGGGGCCGCTTTGTCGCCCCGGGAGCCGTTGCGGCGTGAAAGGAGGAGGACACGTGACCCCGGGGTGTGCGGGGATCTGAGCCTTTATAAGGCCTGCCCGCACATCAGTCCTCCTCTTTTGCGCTGGGCAGCCCCCCGCCGCCCTCCCTTATGTGGTTATGAGAATGAGATTATCTGGTCGCTTCGGGGCCGAATGGGAATTTTTGACTGGTACCATTGTTGGCTGCTTGGTGCCAGTGCGTTTTCGCCCATTCCATTCTCATTGACCGTTAGGCAGGCTATCCCGTGTACCTGGCGGGTAGTGCAACTAAAAAGGGGCCAGGACTGTGACGTCAGAACAGTATAGACATCTTGATTAGGCTTCAGGGCAGCTGTACAATAGATAATAACATAGGACCAATGGATAGGTAAAACAACCCCGTAGGAATGTAATTTTAATATCTAAAAGGCTAGGAGTTGGTACGGCTGCCCCATGTAATACCTGGACCTAATTCGGCGGTGAGGGCTGCTTTATTGGAATGGCACCCTCACACCGGGTCATATTATGGTGTCACAATAAATTAAATAACATCTGAAAGCTTGAATAAGTTGCACTACGGCAGGCCCATCCTTTGGTTACAACTTCAGTTAATAAAGTTATTCATAAAGTTATTAAGAAAGATATTATTAAAGTTGTGGCCTGTTTAAAACCCAATATTCTTGTGTGGTCTCATTATTTCGGGACTGGGGGGGACAAAGTCATATGGTGACTCCTGCTGAATCATCAGACTAGCATTGTGACAGAGTTGTTTTCTAAGCTGGATATCCAGGCTTCTTAGTGAGGGACCTCTGTTACTCTTGATACCAGAGATCCCTTTAGCCAGTAAATCAATCACTGTTTTTGTCTGTTATTTCAAAATGTTAACATATAAAATTTTGTGGTATATAAATTTAATAAATAAATAGAAAGGTACAGAGCACAGCTCTATTGTTTTGGGATACTGGGCAAGTTACAGTAATATTCCATGTTTACTTTAAATTACAGTATCTAATTCAATCAATCCAACATTATTCCTCTCTGTATATTGGATATATGCAGTACTTCCACAACAAACATGCAGAAAAAGGAAATGTTGTGACCACCTGAACTTCTGCAAGGGAGTTTGAATATAACATTCTTGAGTGAATATACTAGAAAAAGCTCTTTGTTTGTAGAAAGAAGGTATGATAAACTGAAAGCATCTTTTACCACAGATTTCTCCTTATTTTGGCATTTCCCATATGATTTATATGTTTTGATGATGCAAGTTCTAGAAATGCAGACACTGGATAATAAAAATATCACATACCTGCTCTATAAATTTTAACCTCAGACACACTGCAATCAATCAAAAGTTTGACGTCACATTAATCGCTGGGATAGGAAAAAGGGCAGAGAGAGTGTTCTTTATCACACTGTTTATGTTTGAAGCTGCTCTCCCATTTTTCTCCTCCCATAAATTGCAAAACATAAAAGCTTAATCTCCCAAAGAAATGGATAATAGTATTTTCACGGACTCACCTGAGCTGTCTGTCCCTGCATACAGCCACCATCACCAGTTTGATTCCCAGGATAGCCATAAGAATAACTGCAGATATAAAGCTGAGCAGCACTATCTTTGCCACGCCAAATTCCTCAATTGAGCTGCAAAAGGAAAGACATGAAAAAATATTGTGGGGGGGAACAGGAACTTTATGGAATTCAGATGAACAGTCTAGGGTTATTTTCAAGGCTTAAATAAATTCTAATTTCCTACACACAGAAACAATACTCAGTTCCATATCTCCACACTTACACTTAGAGAGAGAGAGAGGGGATGAGAGAGAGAGAGAGAGAGAGAGAAGACTTTTTTTGGTCAATTGCATATCTATATTTTCCATTATCTATATTCAAGGCACACAAATTTTTACCAGGGTTCACAACTGCAAGGTCCAAGAATGTGTTTCAACGATTGGTCTCATGCCCTTTTTAAGATAATCTAAGTGGGACTCTTTGTCTTGATCACAAGTGGAGAAAAGGCTGTACACATGAAGCAACACAGTTGTGTTTAATTTCAACCCTTCAAACAACCTCTGGTTTTTGAATAAAGGATATTGCTTCTGTATCCACTCTTCAGAACACCAGGTTTACATTATCTTCCAACCGTGTGCCCTTCTACTAGCAGAAAAAAAAGATACCGAGCTTTGCATAGCAAAGACTAGCCTGAATGCTGACCACCACCAGTGGTAGCCGTCAACATGCTCTGCAGAATCCCCTCTTGTGCTCACTATCATTCACAGACACCAAGCAAAAGGAAAACTCCAGAACATGACTCTCATCAGGTAACCACATCTCAGCCAAACACAAATCATTGCCATGGCTATTTTTCAGCAAGTTCTCCAGATATTTATTGATCCTATCAGAAATGGCTTCCAGAGTGTCTGTTTTGACTGACACTCCTGCTTAACACTCCAGTTAACTGGAATGGAGGATCTCAGCTGTGGAGGAAAGCATCCTTTGAATGAACTCCAGAGGTAATAGATTAAAGGCCCTGGAGTTTGTTTGAATAGGATGCTCAGGTATGTAATTCTTTGACCCGGAAATGGAACTGATGTTTCTTACTAGGTATGGCAGCTGTTACCCACAGTGAGGAGTAGCTTACTAATACAGATAAACTGTACTCCTATATGCTCAGGAAATTTACAAATTTCAACCCAGGATAAAAAAACAGGAGAAGCAGTTTGTGTGTATAATATTTCCATGAAAAAATCTAGGGGTTCTGGCAGTTATTAAATTGTCTAAGCACTCATCATAGAAAAATTCTGTCAATCATAATTAAATGCAGAGGTGGTCAAGTCTGGCTCTGTTTGTTGTCCACCATACCACACACCTCAAAAGAGCTGTGTGCATCCCAGGAGCCCTCAACAGATTCTTTCCAGTAAGGAAAAAAAAAACAGAACAAGTAACAGGAAACTCAGAAGGGCTACAAATTGAAGAGTTGCAAATACATAGTCTGGATTTCAGTTAGTTTCCATGAATGAGTCAACCTGACTGTACAGTGAAAGCCTCCTCTCATTGACCCCAACTGTTCCTAGTTTTGGCACCAGTGAGGTACCTTCTCACAAAACAAGAAGCAGCAACTTCAGAAGATGTTCCTCCTGCCTTAGAATAGCACAAAATAATTAAATTCCTCCTCTTGTGATTCTATTATCACAGGAAAAACTGTGGGTGCTAATTACATTTTCAAAAATTTGCACATTAAGTACAAGGAAACATGAAACATGATGTGCATTTTGGTCTTGATATACTCAACTGGATGAAACAGGCTTTCCATATGAGCCTGATGTTGACTCTGTAATACAGCAGAATTAATTTTAAGCAAGGTGAGGGAGATGCTTCCTTTCACAGTTTAATTTCATTTGCCTCCTGTCACCATATACAATCATATGGCATTCAACTGTGTAATTATGATTAATAGTTTGTGTATATATTATGATAACTTGCCTGTCTCCTATATCCATATAATTATGTCTCATTTCTCTGTTGGCAAGATTACTTCATTTCCTTATCATCCGCATGCAAAGTTAATTGGTGGTAATTGTATTCCAAAGGCTGGTTATAAGCTTATTAAGACTATCTTAAATGGTCTTTAATTTAATATGATAGCCACTGTTTTAATCCTTCCTCTTTCATTCTTTCATCAGGTGCTTGTATTGCTTATCCTTCAAACAAATGATTTACCTTCACTGTAAGTAAAAACAGACTTTATCATGCTGAAGAAAGATCAGATCCAACCATGTTTCGCCTCTAATCAGAGTTTTGTTGCACATTTTTTTGTTGCACATAAAATAAGATAGCTCCATAAGATGTCAACTCAAATTCCCTGGATGCAAAATAAAGATGCATATAGGGTAGCTGAATTAATAATATAAGTCAAAGTCACAGAAAATGTATTTAATAAGTTATACAACTGTGGTGGTAGGATAACACTATTTGCCAAGGGAATTTTTTGTTGCCATCCACTATTTGCCAGTGGGTAAGATTTGTTCAGTCTGGAGCTTGCTTGAAGTTAAGAAATCTTCAAAGGTTCTTCTCAGAGAAGGATTTCATTCTGCATTCATATACAACTTAAGAACGTTTTCAGAGGAGGTCCCGCCCACCAAGACATGCCGGCAGCCTGATCTTAGAGCTCTGTGCCGCGATCTAAAAAGAGCTTTAAAACTACTGTTTAAATGCCGTGGTGCCGTGAGTAATGCATCAATAAATTACTTGGGTGTCGGGAGAAGCAATATATGTGTTTTTCTAGACAAGATAAGGAGATACTTTCAGTTTTGCCTGCTTGATTCTGCTGGCCGCAGGCTGTTTAGGAAACTGCATCCCAGAGGCTTGGAAAGTTACCAGATGATTACAAACAGTTTGGACCTTCTGATGCCTGCTTTTGTCTAATTATATGCCGGGTAAGAGAGCAAAAAAGAAACTCCAGCCAATAGGTTGGACTAGGAAATTATCTGATACAACACACAATCGCCCAGCTCTGCAGCGTGTCGAGCAGCCCCCAGACGACGGAGGGGTAAAAATGGCGTCAGGATCTGAGAAGGGAAAGAGGGAGACTACTCCTCCTCCCACAGATCAAGACTTCATGAAGGAACTGCGTTTAATGAGGACGGAGCTAGCTAGCATCATGAGTGTTAATCAACAGGACGTAATACATAGAATGGATGGCCTTTCAAAGGATCTCCAAAGCACAAACAAGATTTATCACATGAAATAAAGTTAAATGGCCAGCGGCTTGATAATTTGCAGGAGAATTTAAAAATTCTGGAGATTTCGTGTAACGGAAAATGAAACTAAAAATTAACTCTCAGAAGCAAGCTTACTCAAAACTAATATGAAAATGACTTATATTGAAGATTATTCCCGGAGGCAGAATGCCAAACTGATTAATTTTGTTATTCAAAACAAGGGGGCATCATTAAAACGGAAGTTTTAAACCTGGTTTAACTCCTTTCTGCCCAACAAAATAGAGGACGACGATTTGGAGAGAGTTCATTATTTGGGCAAGTCAAGAGATGGGGCCCCAAAACCAGTGATAGTAAGATTTGCTTCTTATGTAAATAAAGAGCGTCTTATGTCTTCAATTAGAGCCAATCCTAAATATTCTGAAGAGAGGAGATGCAACTGTGCAAGTTTTTCAAGATTTTTCTAAAGAAACTGCTGGAGTGGCGTAAATCGATGAGACCATCACAATCATATTAAGGAGAACAACTATCGCTATCTTGGGGCCACCCCTATTTTTGAAAGTTTGGAAAGGCTCTGTTTCAACACACTGTTCACTCTCTAGAAGAAGGCCAGCATCTTCTTGAAGCATGGAACATACAAGACGCCCTCAGGTTCTGCCCTGTTCTCCCCCGGGGAACTCCAGTGGCAACATCAGGACAGTGAATTTCTCTTTTTTTACTCCGACTCCAGGAATCTTCGATGAAGATGAAGAATATTTAAAAACTCATTCAACTTACTCCTCTCTCTTTCCCCCTCTCTCACCTCCTAATCATCCCCCTCTGTTTTTCTTCTTTTAATCTTCTCCCCCTCTCCCTTCCACTTCCCTTACCCCCACTCCCCCCCCGTTTTGGTTTTTGTTTTGTTTGTTTTTTACATGTTTATGTTTGTTTTTGGGGTGTTTTTTTTTGTTTTTTGTTTTTGATTATCCCTTTTTTTCCCCTTTCCCCCCCTCCTCTCCTCCCTTCTCTTCTTTTGTTTTTGTTTGTTTGTTTGTTTGTTTTTTTTTGAGGGTGGTGGTGGTGGTGAGAGGGTGGTTTAGAAGGGGGTAGAATAAACTTATAGAATTTTACAGTAAACACGCTACTTAAGAGCTAATGAATCTAGGCTGGCTAATGTCTGTGGACGACCTCCCCCCTCCCATCCCCTTGATGCACATGCTAAACAGTATGATAGCTGGTGGGGTGGGAGAAAAGAATAGTTTTTTAGGGTGGGGGGATTAGATTTCTTTTAGTTTATTTTTTATTAATTGATGGTGTTTTTAACTTTTGTATGCACAACGGGACATTCCAGAATATTGAAACTAAAAGAAATGGGTCATGGGAAAGTTTATAAAATTAGCAACGCTGAATGTAAAAGGTCTGGGGTCATTTTCGAAGAGAAATAGAATCGAAGCGATGATCAAAAGGCACAAAATAGATATTGCCTTTTTGCAAGAGACTCATCAAATAAGAGATGGTATTAATGAATTAAAAATTCCAAATGTTGATATTTTATGAAAAAAGCTTTGGCACATCTAAAGCAAGAGGGGTTGCCATTATAATCTCAAGGAAATGTGAATTAGTTTTTTAAAATTTGGAAATAGATTCAGAATGAAGATATATAATATTACAAGTTCTAATGGGGAAAGATCATTATACTTTGGTTAATTGTATGCACCAAACGTTAACCAAGGCCGCTTTTACAATCTCCTTTGGGATCCAGATTGAATTGCTTAAAAAGGGGTATTTAATAATGGCAGGGGATTTCAATATGGTCTTAGATAAAATTAAAGATAAATCGGTATGTTAAAAAGGAAGAGTGGAGGACAAGACATACAACCCTAGCAAAGTTTATAAATACAACAGGATTGAAGGATGTTTGGAGAGAACTGAAAGGAGATGAAATAAAATATACCTTCTACTCACCCGTGCACAAAACCTTTCTAGGATAGATTTTGTGTTTGTTTCACAAAGCCTAATACCCCAAAATAAATAATACGAAATTGAGATCATAAAAACATCTGATCATGCTTTAATGTCGATTGATTTAGCAACAAATAAAAATTATAGAGAAGCTAAAAGGGGAGAATGAATTTAAAAATATTTCAACATCCAGAAGTGCTGGAAAAGGTTAAAAAAGATTGGTTGGAAACTTGGGATATAAAAGAAAAGGCAGGTAGCCAAAACGCCAATCATATGGGACACCCTGAAAGCGGTAGCTAGAGGCCTTATCATAAAAGAAAATATTAAAGCTAAAAAACAGGAAGAACTCAATAAAAGAAAATTAAGAAAAATTAATAGCAGATTTAGAATCCCAATTCTTTTTACTAAGGATAAATAAGATACTGAGGTTGATTGAAGCAAGGAAAAAAGAGTTAGAAGATCTAGATTTACAACAAACACAAAGGAATCTTCTGTACCTAAAAAGAAATTTTTTTGACTACAGCAACAAGAACTCAAAACTTTTAGCCAGATTAGCACAGAAAAGACAAGACAAGAATACAATAGGGAATTAAAAAGACTCCTCAGGTAAGACATGCACACAAATGAAGGAAAAGTTGTTAGCTATACAAGAGTTTTTAATCAGTTGTTATACACTGCAAAAAATAAACCTAAGGAGGAATATAGAAAGGTACATCACTAAGATTTTTAAAGAGGGTCTTGGAACAGGAAAGATATGCTGGAAATGGAAAAGCCTATTACAGACCAAGAGATAAGCGAGTAATAGACAAACTAAAGAATAATAAAACGCCCGGCAGTGGACGCTCTGGGACCTGAATTTTACAAACTTTTTAAAGCAGTAATAATACCTAAATTAAAGAAGCTATATAATGAAATTTTGGATGGAGAACAAATTCGAGATCTTGGACCATCTTTAACTATTTTAATCCCAAAAACTAATAAAAATTTAATGGATTATTGGGTCATACAGACCAATATCCTTATTAAAATCAAGATGCTAAGATTTTCACAGCAATCTTGGCTAAAAGAATGAATAAGTTCATAGCTAAATAATAAAGAGGATAATGTGGTTTTTTTTAAAGGTAGACAAATGGCAAATATTATCAAAAGGAATTTGAATGTTCTTTATGAAATGGAAAGAGTACTACTAAAGCTGGGATGTTATCTCTAAAAACTTTTTAAAGCTTTTGAATTGTGTTCAATGGCCCACATTAAAAATATTTATAAAAAAATGGGGATTTGGGAAATCCTTTTTGGGAGTAATAAATCCAACTATATTCAACGGGCACTTCCCAAAAATAGTTAATGATGGATTAAACTGAACAAATCACCCTAGGCCGAGGAACAAACCCAAGGATGTCCTCTTTCCCCCTCCAGTCCTTTTTTTGTATTTTATAGAGCTCCTGGAAAAATGCCAAAAAGGGCCCGACAAATCTATTAAAGGTATAGGGAAAGATGGGGCAACTAAAATCAGTTTTTCCCGCGGAAGGCTCTTTGACTATTGTAAACCCAAAAGAGAATATTCAAAGAGAAAAAATTCATTTAGAAGAATTTGGGGAAAAATAACAGGATTATTTTTAAACTGGCAAAAATCAGAGAGTTTATTGTTCAATTAAGGAAAAAAATGACTTAAAGATGATTGAAAAATCTGGAATTTAAACCGGGGAAAAGCATTAAATATTAGATTAGAACCCCAAATAAAGAATTTACTAAAACCCTAAAGAAAGAAATTTTTTGAAATTAGAAGAAGAAGAAAAAAAAAATTTTAATTATCCTACTCTAAACTAAAATTATCGGGGTTTTGGGGGCCCGAATTGCATTAAAAATGAAAATACTTCAAAAAAATAACTTTATTTTTAAAATGTTACCGGTTCTTTTAAAAAAGGAAAATTTTAAAAACTCTCCAAGACATGATAAATAGGTATTGTAATCCCGGGAAAAAATCAAGAATAAATAAAAGTCAAATGGTTTATAATCTCAGAAAGAAAGAGGAATAGGTATACCCAATATAAAAAAATTATTATATAGCCATCAATTTAGTTCTTTGGGGAAATTTTTTTAAAACCCCACAGAAGCTAATATGGTGGGAGCAAGAGTTTTTTGGATAAAAAAGGGGGAAAAAACAATTTTTATTCACGGAAGTTAAAAACAAAGTAAAGATTGACAACCCCCTATTGAATAGTTTAATTGTTTACATGGAGAACAAATAGGAAAATCTTGTCTCCGAAGGGGTCCCCACTGGCTTTAGCTACTGACTTGGAAAGCTTTCCCCAGAAAAACTTGAAGCATTATTTGGGGGTTATTTTAAAATTAAAAAAATGTAGACTTTTAAAGGGGGTTTGGGTCCAAGATTTTAAAAAATTCAGGATAAAAAAAATTTTCAACCCCTGATTTAACATGGTTTTTAAATTAAATTTAAAAAGGAAAATGGAGAAGGCTGGGGAAAAGAAATAAAAAAATCAAAGAAGCACAAAATTTGAAATTTCCTATTTGCTTAGTTGAAAAAAAAATTCAGAGAAAGGAAAACACGTTAAAAAAATAAAATATTAGGGGGAAATTTCAGAAATGAAGGGTTAAACAAAAGAGAGAAGTTTGGAACCAAAACCTTAAGTACAAAAAGAAAGAAGACTGGAAGAAAATTTGGAATATGAGAAAATTTTTTAAACATTATCGGCAGGATAAAAAAAATACTTTTTAAATTTGGGTTTTAAAAAAAAAATGGTAAAATTTTCCCCAGTAAGCTAAAAAGAAGAACCCGCTTACCAAAGATATGTTGGAAGTGAAAAAAATTGGGTACTTACTTGCTTTTTGGGGGGAAGTGAATAGTCCAAAGGGGTTTGGAAAAAATGTTTTTTTGAGCTAAGTAATAGATTAAGATGGGGGGAAAAGATTGTAAAAAGAGATGCATTTTTTTCATTTTTAACAAGTAAAGATTATGCTTTACAACAAAGGAACTAAAAAAAATTTTAGACAGGCAAAATTAAAAGAAAAAAAAGGGGAACAAAAAAAAAATTAAGTGGAAGAAAAGGGGAAATAACTTTGGGATTTTTGCTTTTTAAAAAGAAAACTGTCCGCTTTAAAAAGGTTAAAAGAGGAAAAAAGAAAAAAAACATTTTCTGATATTGGGTAAATTTTTAGATTATGTACTGTCCCAAAGGGAAAAGGGGAAAAAATTTTCCCGAATTCCACAACAATTCGGGAAGAGAATTTAAAAAAGAAAATAAAGAATAAAGATGGGCAAAAAAAAAAGTAGGAGGGCCCCCCGGGGGGTGGGGGGCACTTAAAAATTTTTGTTTAGTTTCTTTTTTTTACCTTATTTTCTTATGTTGTATGTAGTTTAAAATTTAAAAAAAAACAAAAAAAAAAAAAAAAAAAAAAAAAAACCCCTTTTAAAAAAAGAATTACCTTTTTTTACCTTTTTTCTTTAGAAGTTTCAGAAGGGTAGCCATGTTACCTTTAAAAATTTTTCAAGCAACAAAGAAAAACAAAAAAAAAAAAAACAAAACAAAAAAATGTGGCCCCTTAAAGAAAAAATTCATTTTTTTAAAATAACTTTTGGGCACACCCTTTTTTCCCCGATAAATAGTCTGCTTATGTCGAAGAAGAGGAAAGCCCCCTAAAAATTTTCATTAAAAAATGAAATTTAAAACCTTTTAAGGGCCAAAACTTTTGTGTCTTTTGTTTTTTTTTCTTTTTTTTTTCCCCATTTTTACATCTGAAAAAAAGAATGCAAAAACAAAAAAGAAGGGGATATCCTTTTTCAAAAAGGAAATGCTCCCTTAAAACCCCGTAGAAAAATACAGGTTAAAGAAAAAAGAAGTTAGTAGAAGTGGGTGATAGTGCTAGGGGGAGGGGATTTGTAATTGGGTTAACGATCATCCCCAAAGGGGGTTTTAAAAAAGGATTCTTTAGCAGGGGAGAGGGCCCCGGGGGGTGCCCCAAGGTTTTTTTGGGGGGGCCGGTGTTTTTTCCTATCTTTTTTAAAAAGACTTGGGGGAAGGAAAGAGATCCCCCGTTTAAAAAATTTCCCGATGAATTTTTAAAAAGGAAGGGGGGGCAATTCCCAAGGGGAAAAGGATAAAAACCCAAAAACAACCTTGACAGATTAAGTGTTGGCCAAAGCTAATGGAATAAATTTCAAAAAAAAGGAAATTAAATTCCGACACCAGGCAAAAAAAAATTGCCAGAATGGGGGGAAAACCTGGCTGGGGAATAGACTTGAAAAGATCTGGAATCTGAAAAGGCCCCCAAAAATTTTTAACATGGCGCAGTGGACCATGGCCAAAAAACCCAATGCAATTCTTGGTTCATCAACAGAAGCACAAATCGGTTTAAAGGGGAAGTGATAGTACCCCTCTATTTTTTTTTGGTCAGCCCCCCCCTTTGGGGGGTTATGTCCCCTTTCTGTGCATTCTTTAAAAAAAAGGCTTTACAACTTTAAAAAGGGGGGCCCCGATAATGGCACCAAAATGGGAAAAGGGGCTGGAAAAATGTTTATAGGAGAAATTTTTGGGGCGGGAATGTTGGGAAATTGGTCGTATCGAAGAGGGGCAGGTTTTTTTTTCCCCGGTTCAGGATTTTTGGAAATCAGGGCAATGGTTCCCCAAATGCAGGAAAAAGAAAATTAATTTGAAAATCAAGAAAACTTCATGAGGTTGGTGTTTGGATTTTGGGAAATGCTCCGGGGGGGGGGTAACCACTCCCCCTTTGGAGGTTTTTTAAACAAAAGGGGGTGGGTTGGGGATCTGCAGAAAATTGATGGGGTTCCCCCATGCCGGGAAGATGGGGGACACTTGCGGGATTCCCCCTTTCCCTTTCCTTTTCTTTGGTTTTTTTCTACGGAAACGGGGAAAGGGAAAAATTTTCCCCCCCCCGACTTTGAGGGCCCAACCGAAAAAAAAAAACAATTTGGGTTTATTTTCGTGCCCCCTTTTCCTTTCATCGCCGGGTTTGCGCGACCACGCGGCACAGAAAAAAAATTTTTAAAAATTTTTAAAAAAAACCCCGGTTCCCGGCCAAAAAAGGCGGGGAAAAAGCCTGCCGTGCCCCGGGCACCTACCAAAGGGGTTTTTTTTTTTTTTTTGGAGGTTTTCCCCGGCCCCCCCCCCATCCCCCATCCCCGGGGCTCGGGGGGGCTCGCCGCAGGGGGCCCCCCCCCCGCAAAAAGCCCAGTCTCCCCCGCCGGCCCCCCCCCCCAAATTAAAACGCAAGCAAGCGGCAAAAGGGCGGCACCGGAAAAAAACTTTTTTAAAACCCCCCCCCCACCCAATTTTCCCGGGCCCCAAAAACAGGCGGAAAAATGGCCCGCTTACTAAGGGCGCAGGCACCTACCAAGGGGTGGTTTTTTTGGGGGGGGGGCCCGCCCCCCCCCCCTCCTGGGACCGGACCCGAGTCCCAGCCGCGATTTTGTGCGGGCCCGGGGGTTCCCCAAAAGGGGGGGTTTTAAAACCAAAAATTTTTTTTTTAAATCGGGTCCAAAAACACCAACACAACAAAAGAAACACCAAAAAAAAAACTGCCCAAATTTTTCCCCCGTAGCGGTGGTGGGTTTTTTTTTTGAAACCCCAAAATGTCCTCCTTCCTCCTCCCCTCCTCCATTTTTTTTTTTTTATTTTTTTTTTTAAACCTGCGCAATGAGGGTGCCAGTGGGGCCCCATGTGGGAAAAGGACCCCCCAGGGGAATTTTTGGGCCATCCCCCCCAACCATGGGGGCCCCCCCTTGGCCCGGAGACCCCTTTGGATTTTCCAAAAAAACCCCCCAAAACCGGCCAGCCCCCCCAACCCAAAAACCCAAACCCCCTTTACTCCTCCTACCTAGCACAGACGTCTTTTTTGTGGGGCAGAGAGGGGACCCCGAAAGGCAACCCCACTAGCCCCAAAACCACCTTACCCTACTAGCCTAACCCCAAACCCTTCACTAAACCACAAAAACCTTTTCCGATCTACTTTTGCATTGCCTACAAAAACACAAGTACAATTCCCCCTTTTGTAAAACAAAAGGCGGCAGGGCCTTTTTGGAGGGGAAGGCAGACGCATCACTTTCCGGAGTTTTCCCCCCCCCCCCCCCCCCCCCCCCCCCCCCCCGTCTGAAAACTGGAATTTTAAAATCCAATAAGGGAATTTAACCTTTTTTGGGACAGAGGGGGAAGAGGGGAGACCCCCCGTTGGGGGCTTTAGCCTGTTCCCCCTTCCCCCAGTGGGTAGGAGGCACCCACGGGTGCCCCAGGACCCACTTTCCCTTTAAAGCGGGCCAAGGAGAACCCCCCACCCCACAGAGGGCCCCAGGGGGCCCCCCCCCTCCCCCCCAAAAAAAAAAAAAAAAAGAAAAAAACGGAAAAACCAAAAAACGAACCACAAATTTTTTGGGGGAAATTTTTTTGCGAAAAACGGAAAAAAGCCCCAAAAAAGGGAAAAACCGGGCCCCCACAAAAAACAACTCAAAAAAAAAAAAATTTTAAGTCGTCCCACCCTAGCGGGGGGTTGACTGGATGGCCTTTGGGGGGCCCTTAAAACCCCTATGATTCAGATTCTATCTTAAAAAGAGGATGGATGGTGGAGGATGGAGGGGTGGAGGGATGGATGGAGGGGGAGTGGGAAAAAATTTTTTGTCAAGAAAAAAGGTTAAAAGTAGATGGCCCCAAAAACCAAAAATGCAATGAATAATAGATACAACTTATTTTTTTTTCCCCGCATAAAAGTGGGGGGAAGGAAAAAAGGGAAAAGATGAAAACCGGTTTTTTTCCCCCCCCCGGATTTGGGAAATCACCAAGGGACATGGGCTAAACCCTAGACGGGGAATACAAAAGGTCCAAAAAGAACTACCTAGATCAAACCTGTTTTTAAAAACCCCAAATAAAACCAACAAATAAAAACAATGTTTTAAAAAAAAACAATGTAATAAAAAAACGATGGGGGAAAAAATAAGAAATGTGGGGGAAAAAAACTTTTTTTAAAAATATAGACCACCCCTCCCCTTTTCCCTGATGGCCATGGGGATCTTAAAAAGAGAGGGGTTGTAAATTTTTGGGGCCCAGGTTAAAACCGGGTTTGAATTAAAATGGCATGGAGTTTTTTTTAGACATGAAAAACCAGAGAGAGCCTAAAAAAACCGTTCCAAAAAATGTTTTTTTTTTTCCAATTTTAAAAAACCATTAGAGAGGAAGCAAGACGATATGGAGGGAATCTCAGAACTATCAAAAAACTACAAAAAGGGGCCCCCTTTCTTCTCTTTTTTCCAAAAAGCACTTTTCGTGGTATTGCAGCACCCCCGACACTCACAAAAAAATATCCAAATCTCAGTTTTGATAAGGAATGCACAGCTGAGATTTTGGGGGAAACCAATACATTTTTTCCAAAAAATGCAAATCCAAAACCTGGGGACCAATCCCTTGGCGGTTTTTAACCCCCGGAAAGCCATTCAGACAAATGTTTTAACAAGTGGGGAAGTCAAGGGGAGAAGATCAATATTCAAAGCTTTAGAACCCGGAGGCCCTCACCTCAATACACCCCCATTTTTTTTTGCATCCCAAACCCCATTCTGCCAGTGACCCCCGCGATTTCCTTTTAGGGGTTTACAGAAGCGTAGGGCTGAATGCTTAAGGCCCGGGGGGGTTAATGACAAAATTTTTTTTTTTTGTTTGGGCATCAAGGGGGTTTTTATTTGAGGAAGCCCTCACCTAGGAGGGGAAAAATTTAAAAAAGCACTTATAATACTGGGGGCTTCAGTAACAAAAAAAGGGTGATGGGGCCCCTGCTGGCAGAGAAAGTCCCTTATAAGGTACATTGTGGGGTGGAAAAAAAAAATACTTGCCATGAAAAACCCCTGAAAAGAGAAAAGGGTCCCAAATTACAGGAGAGTTTGCCCCCAGAACTGTACAAAGATCAGACTCCTGCACTAAGAGGAAGTAGGAAAACTTTAGCCCCCGGATGGTAAGGTATGAACAATTTTAAAACATTGTTTTAAACAAAGGGCAAAACAAAAAATGTGGGGGTTTTTTTTTATGTGGAAAATTGTTTTACCAACATTTTTATGTTTACATTAATTTTACAGTATGTATATTAAAATACGTTGTCTCTTAGGGACCGCAGAGCAGGGTTTCCTGTGCAAATTTCAGCAGAAGGAATTTCATAAAATAGTTTGTTCTATTTTTTGTTTCTATTTTAAGGTTTTTTTGGGGAAATGAGTGTTTTGTAAGTTTCTAGTTTTTCCTTGATCAAAAAAAGCAAAACAGGTTTTAAAAAAAAACATCCATTTTTCGAATGCAAATAAAGGGGGGGGCCCAAAAATTTTGAGAAGTCCTTAAATTTGATGTTACCTTTTTTAAAATTTTTTAAATTTGGTCCCCCAGTCAGGATCCATAAATTTTAATTTTGTTCAGAGCAGGGCTTTCACCAAAAGCAGAAATTAAAAAACCCTTTTTTTAGAATTTGCTAGTACCAGTAGCAAATTTTAAATTTTTCCCCAAATCATTAAAAATGGTTTAAGCAAAAAAACCCAGCACTTTCCCAAAAATTACGCCCCTTTTTCAACTGCAATTGAAGGATTAAAGTTCCGAAAAAAAGGGGGAAATGAAATAGAAGGGCGGGGCAGACAAAAAATGTTAAAAACATATCCTAAACGGAATACAAGGTATAACACAGGTAATAAAGGGGGGGTTTTAAAAAATTTTGGGGGAACTTTTTTTTTTGGGGGAGTCTACAGGGGCATTTTACAAAACCCTTTAAAAAACCCTGTGACTTTTTAAAAATTTGGCCCAAAGGGGATCGTGGGGTTTTGTTTTTTTTTCCCCTTGTTTTCCCCCCCCTTTTCCCGCACTAAAATTGCTCCTTCGCGGGGGGAGGGAGAAAAAAAGGGGAGAAAAGAAGAAACTCACCCTGTCCTTTTGGTGGGGGGCACCAAGGGGAAATTTCCCCGGGCTTTTAAAAGGGGGGGGGGGGACAAAAAAAAAAAACAGTAAGGGGAGTGAGTTCTTTTTTTGGGCTAGAATACCAAAAAAAAAGGGGAGGAGAGCGGGACCCCCCTTTTTTGGAAAATTTCATGGGGTTTTTTTTTTTTTTACCCCCAAGACCGGGAAATTTTTAAAAGCCGGGGGCGTCCCTTAAGGGGCCCGTGGTCGTACTTTAATTTTTTTTTAAAGCCCCCAGCTGGTGGGAAAAAAATTTTAAGTCCCCATCTGGGGGGCCCCCTTTCCCCGGTTTTTTGGGTCAGTAAAAAAGCCTTGTACTACCCAATCAAAAGGGGAAGATGTGGATGAAGTCTTTGAAAAAAAATTGCAAGAGTTTCAAAGGGGACATGGGGAGTTTCTTTTTCGATACTTTTGAAACAAAAATTTTTCCCCAAAAAAGGCCAAATCCAAAAACTTCCGGCTTGTGTGATTGACATTTTTTTTTTACAAAAGGTGGCAAAAAAAAACTAGAAGGTTATCTTGGCTTTATTCTAAAACCCTAAAGATAGGGTTTTGGGAAAATGAAAGGTGGTAAGGGAAAAATCGAGGGGAAAATGCCAAAACCATGTTTTATTAGGTTCTTTAAAAATTTTTTTAAGGGAAACAAAAGCAGAGTCCCACTGCACAAATATCAAAATTTTTAAAAAAAAAATGTTTTTGAAGTAAAAACAAGTCCATAAGGTCCCCTGACAGGGGAACCGAATAAAAAAAGAGCCCCCAAAAAGGGTGGAATTTTTTTTAAAAGGGAGGGGGAAAGATTCAAAGGCAAAAAATTTCCCCAAAAAAAAAAGAAAAAGGGGGGAAAACAGAAATTTTGGGGGTTTACAAAAAAACTCGAAAAGGGGCCTAAAAACAAAAAAACATATGGAATGGAAGGCAGGATCAAAAAAGAATTTAAACAAAGGGAGCAAAAAATTGCTCGTACAAAAAATGGGGGGGAAAAAAAAACAGATACCCCAAAAAAAAAGGGGAAAAGTGCCAAAATTTTACTAAAGCCGCTCCTTCCCCCCCAAAAAAAAATCATTTGACGCCCAGGCAGAACAAAAATGCAAAAGGGGAAAAAAAGGGGGGTTGCTTAAAGAAATCTTGATGATTTTTTTTCATCCGGTAAGGTTATGCAGAAGATGATCATGGGGGGTGGAAATTTTTTTTTGAGTTTAAAACATTTTGGGGCCCCCCCAAAACCTTTTCATTTGGGGGAAGGGAGTAGGGGGCCCTAATTTAGACCCAAAATTCACCCCATTCTGAAAAAAAGGGGAAGTTTGATGGGCAATGGGCCCCAATATGTGAAAGTCACCCAACTCTGGGAGCCCTTTTCCCACACCCATAAGCATGGGCCCTTAGCAATGGCCTTCCCGGTGGAAGTTTGGGGGTTTGGGCCGAAAAGTTCGGGGAAAAATAAAA
>JAWVWN010003756.1:0-11383 GCA_037367305.1 Phrynocephalus vlangalii
ACCCTAAAAGGATACAAAAAAAAATTAGATAAAAAAAAAGCAGACATTTCTAACACATACGCTAATTTCCTTTTCTTCCATCCAGAAGGGCTTCTTGTAATCATGGAAGGACCTTTGATCTAATAAGCTTCCACAAGGGGAACTTTAGTGGATAGATATTGCAATGGAGAGGGGGGAATCAGAAATTGCTGAAATCCCTGTTCAGTTATGGATGACTTCATTGTGCTATAATATCTGTTCATCTTTAAAATGAGTTTTCAGATTCCAGAACAGAAAAATTATCAAACTCCTTTTGCCATTTGTGATAAATTTCAGTTCATAAAGGGAAGGTTTAGTCTAGCCAAGGCAGTGACACTACTTTGTAAAAATATGTCAAATGGCTTCTCATGGAGACCCTTATCATCCGTGTCATCATGGGAAACTAAGGAAATATTTACTTAGGACTTGGAGAACCTGCATGGTATGCCGTATTGATATTATAGTGTACTTAGGGAAGTCAATGAGTGGAAACATGATGCTGTGAGGATGGGGTAACGTGGATTAGTTCATCTTCTCTGTGGATTCACAAAGGAGCTATAACAGAAAACAGGGTCTTTAAATCAAGAGGAGGACGTCAAAACCAAACTCAAAACAAAGCACAGATATACAATTTGGGTCAGTTAGACAAATCATGATCAGTCCATAAAAGCACTGGAGCCTCAAGGTGAACTAAAGCTTCCAGAAGTCATCACGATTAGCTGTCCTGGCAAGGATGTCTGGGATTGTAGGGCATGAACATATGAGGGCACAAGGTTGAGAACCACAGCATGAGAACATTATATTTAATATGTATGTGATGGCCTGGCATTTTGTATCCTCATTCAGTCAGGCTGAATACAGTACAGAATAAAGTAATGGTGAGACAGAGAACTACAGTTCCTATGGAAACTGCCCACACATCATTAAACACTTATGTCAGGAAAGACATCCAAGTTCCAAATACCCAGAGGAAAACTTACATTAGGCTCTATAGATTCTTCCTTTTGTTTGCCCACTGCTTGTTTAAAGAAGAAGGGAGAAAAAAAGCAAATTGAAGTTATCCCTATTCTTAATAGTGCATTTCATTTGTTAGAAATGACAACTTAAATGACAACTAAAACCCTAAGGAGGTGAACACAAGACAGTAATTTTTCAGAGTTAAAATTGGCAGCCACTTTGGCAGGACACCTTCTTAGGATAATCTTTAGTCCCACAGTATTAGTATATATTGGATTTTAATTTAATTTAACAAACAGAATTCACACCTGATTAAATCTTTTCAGTTTAAAAGAATCACATACTGCTTACGTGAAGTGTTAATTCAACTAGTTATAATTATTTCTAATATTATCGTAGAACAGTCCCTGCAAATTTGGTGATAGCTCTTTGACCCTTTGAAATCTAACATTCTCCCTGAAAGAAATGACCATTAAGGTGGACATTTTAATATTTTCTTTCTTTCTTTCTGCAGATTAAATAATCAATTCTGCCAACCTATTGCCTGATTAAAAAGTTAACTGAGTTTTGCGATATTTTTCCCTGGCTGGATCCAAGCCTATTTTAAGAATTATTAATTGCTTACAAAATACAATATTTTATATGGCATGATTGTGGAAAGATTGTTGTGTCACTTCACTCTAGAAAACTCTTGAAAAATAATGTAAGTAATGGAGGCTGTCAGGCTTATCTCTCCCTCAGCTTAACAGCATGGCAGCAATTCCATTAGTCAGCAGTAGAGAGAGATGAAAACAGGACCATCCCATCAGCTCGGCTGAGAGATCATCTGTCTTCTCATCTGCCTGAATTGTTTTCATTCCATACAATAATAACAAACATTTATTTCCAACAATTGGTGCCCAAGTTGTGGGTTTTCTGCATGCTTTCCCATTCTTCTTACTTTTTGACTTGTGCCATTTAAATTGCAAGCATGTGGACAGGAGCTGTCATGTTTTTATAATCTCACATATGTTTCCCTTGGAGAGAAAAAATATATCCTTTAGAGATAAGCTAATGGGCCATCATCTAGGAGCCAGCTAAGACATATGTAGACCAAGGGCACTGTGGATGCCCAGTTTTCACTCTGGAAGTTCCTAATGGCCCATAAGGTAGCAAATTGACCAATAAACATTATCCATATTTTAGCTGAAGGAAAAATATAACAGTGACCAACTTGTGTAGGCATGCAGGCCATAGTTTCAAGTAGAGATGGGCACGACTTAGCAGTATTCCCGTTTCGTTTCCGTTACTCGTATCCGTTACTCTACGGAACGGTTAACGGGAATTACTCCGCCAGACTTCGAGCTCGAACCGACGAACGAACAATTTGGTCTGATTTGTCGTGCTCGTTACTTGCATTGCGGCGAACCGCGTCATGCCAAGCGGCACAGAAAAAAAGTTTTTTAAATAGTTAAAAAAAACCCAATTTCCCAGCCCTAAAAGTAGGCGAAAACTGTCTGAGGGCACCTACCAGGCCAAGAAGGGTGTTTTATTTGGGGGGGGGGTTTCCGCGCCCCCCCTCTCCTTGGCTATTGCTACTGCTGCGCTGCTTGTACCAAGGCTGAAGGGCGCATCCATTTGCCATGCAGTGCGGGGGATCCAAAATGGTGACCGCAATATTTTTTTTGAAATTGTTGCCCCAAACCCCACAAAACACCACAGAAACATGCGAAAATTAGCTATTTTAAATGCTTGAATTTTTACAGTAGCAGCAGTGGGTTTTTCTTGCAAAAAAAAGTCTCCATTGATTTTATTTTATTTTATTTTTATTTTTTTACACCTGCACATTCGCAATGATGGCTCGCCCATGGGAGTGGACCATGCAAAGTTTTGGAGCCATTCCACCAATCGCATGGCCAGGTTTTGCTGACTGAACCAGGCAGGGAGGGAGCAACCCTTTGCCATGCAGAGCGGGGGATCCAAAATGGCGACCGCAATATTTTTTTTGAAAATCGTTGCCCAAAACCCCACCAAAGCACCACAGAAACATGCGAAATTAGCTATTTTTAAATGCTTGAATTTTTACTGTAGCAGCAGTGGGTTTTTCTTGCAAAAAAAAGTCTCCATTGGTTTTATTTTATTTTATTTTATTTTATTTTTTTACACCTGCACATTCGCAATGATGGGCTCGCCCATGGGAGTGGACCATGCAAATTTTCCACCAATCGCATGGCCACTTGGCCAGGTTGACCACAGAGACTTCTGGGATGTGCAATCGGGCATAAACAGCCCACTAATCGTAGCCCAAACCCGAACCCTAAGCCTAACCATACGCCAGTACACTGTCCTTCTAAGTGGGTCAGAGAGGCACCAGATGCACCCCAGTACTCACCCTAACCTCACCCGTAACTAGCCTAACCCTACCCCTTGCGCTAACCGGTCTTAACCCTAAGCCAGATCTACTTGCATTGCACTACATGCAAGTACGTGAGACACAGTGGGTGCAAAGAGTCTGCCAGTCCATCACTTGTGGCTCTGGCTGACTCTGCAGCTCCCTCCAGGAGCCCGCTACCCCCCAAACCAGTACTAACGAAAATGAAAAAAAAACGAAAACGAAACCGACTAATTTTTGCGAAATTTCGCGAAAAACGGAAACGAGCCGAAACGGACTGCCTCCGACACACGACAACTCGAAAACGTCATTTTCCCGAGTCGTGCCCATCTCTAGTTTCAAGGCCATGCAGCATAGTCATCTGACACTCAGGCATTTTGACAGTGCAGAACTTCTTTCATTTCCAAAAACCAAAGGGGCCGGGGGGGGTTTGGGGCGGGAAAAAGGGGGAAACCCCAAAAGTTCGGGTCCAAAAGGGAGGGTTTTATTTAAAAACCCAAAGTTATAAGTGGTTATAAACCCCAAATTGTGTAGCTATGTATGGTAGATTCATAAAAAGGGAGACAGTAAGTAGTCCATCTTTCGGGGGACATCTTCCCTTTGAAGAGAAAGGTCTTTGACTTTTTTGGGAAAGACAGCTTTGATGGGGCATTTCCTGGCCCCAGGGGGGGGGGATTTCCAGAGTCTGGGCGCACTGAAAAAGAAGGCCCTTCCCTTGTGTTCCCACAAGATGTCCCCTTGAGGGGGGTTGGGGGGAGAGGGGCCCTCTTCTGATGACCTTAGCGCCCAAATTTTTTCCCATACGGTGGGGTTCGAACTTTGAGGTAGAAATATTTTTTTGTTTGGGGTTTAAAAAACCCAGCACCTTAATTTTCCCCGATAGCTGATTAGGACATTGGAGTGCTTTAGTAGGGGTACAATGTGATCTCTGTAACCTCCCCCAGTAAACAATCTGGCTGCTCATTTTGGACCCATTGAAGTTTCCTGAGACTTTTTAAACCCCCATAGAGCACATTTTAGTTGGGCCAGTCGGGGGTGTTACTACACATGAAATCACCGTGGCCCGAAAACAGTCTTCTCAAAGAATGGGCTAACGGGGGATGCTAGCTTTAATTGTGTAAAAATTTTTCCTGGCCACAGCTGTTTACTTGGGCATCCCGGGTTTAAGGTTTAGTTCAAGAGCACCCCCCCAACCCGCAACCCTTTTTTTTTTTAATTGGAGGGTGATTTTTTTTCAATTCAGGTTGCATCCCTATCCCTTGTTCTCCTTTTCAACTGACCAGAAGCACCTCTGTCTTGTCTGGGTTCAATTTCTATTATTTTATCTTCATCCAGTTCATTGTTGAAGATGGCAGCTTCCTTAGAATCTGGAGGTGATGAGAGGTATAATTGGGTGTCATCAGCATACTGGTGGCACTTAACCCCCAAATTCCTGATAGTCTCTGCTAGTGGTTTCATATAGATATTAAATAATATAGGAGACAGAACAGAACCCTGGGGGGCTCCACAGGTCACTGGCCGTGCTGTCGAACGTAAATCAACTAACACTACTCTGCCAATTTTAGCTTCAGTCAACTGGACTGAAAACAAGTACATGGTGTGCAATTAGGTTGGGATTCAGGACCTGCAATGGTGTATCTGAAAAATAGAGGAAATGTTGAGATTTGATGAATATTCAAGCTGTTTCAACTTCAGCAAGTCCAGGGAGTGACATCAGCAAGACTATAGCAATACACAATGAGTACAGAATTATATCAAAATAAGCTTAATGGTTTGGAGTCAGCCACTCACAAAGGTAATGGAAAATATGGTACAAACAAATGACGTCCTCTGGAGAACCAAAAGGTATTAAAAGAGAGGATATATTTAAAAAAAATGAAAAGAGTTAGATTCAAAGAAATGAAAAGATAAAGATGTATATATTTTGGAGATGAATTTTAAATCCTTTTGCCAGAAAGTGCATGGCTTAAAATACGCAGGCTCCAGGATGCAGTGAACATTAAGAAGATTTAAAGCAGTTCTTCGGGGAAAATGACATAAGATTATTTGGAAGCAGGCTGGGAACAAGTGACCCTAGCTAATTCAGTTTTCCTTGAGAGCATGATTAAATGTATACTGCAGATTATATTACCAGATAACCCTTTGGCCACTGAAAGTACATTTGGAATACCAAATAGGTGATGAAACTGGGCAGTCATTCTAAACAGTCTACTTATCATTACATGTGTCTCCAGCAGTTGTATGTTCCATTTTAATAATATTCTATATATGGTTATGACAAGGCTTAAAAGCTACCCAGATATAAGAAACTGGGAAATGAACATCTCTTTGGGTAAGGATGAGTGGAAAGACATTTTGCAAAAAGAGAGAGGAAATTGATTGTTGAAGAAATAAAGATATGATTATGTAACGTAGGTATATTTTGGTGTCAAAAGTTTGGCAATATACAAATACCATTATGAAAATAATGTAGATGATAAAATAATTGCTTATGAATATGAGACACAATCAGTTTGTGCAGGATTCAATTTTAAGTACACACCACATTTAAAAGTAATAATGGTAGCAAATCCAACTAATAATGTCAGCAAGAAAGTGCTGTTTCCATCCTTATTGGTATTAGATTCTATAGGAGCTTCTCTTAAATTAAATTTACAAATCACAATGGAGATGTGTAATCTCCAGGCTTAAAACCAGGGTACTTCAAGGGCCAGATGCAGGGGAGTGGTATCAGGAGACAGATATCTAGTCTTGTGCACTCCCAGACACATTTGGTGGGGCCACTGTGAGATACAGGAAGTTGACAAGATGGGCCTTTGGCCTGATCCAGCATGGCTCTTCTTATGTTCTTATGTTCTTAAGGAAGAGATCCCACACTCCCCCCCCCCCCGTGTATTCAGGATAGAACTGAGGCATCATAAAAGGATTATGTGGGTCTCACCTGGCTTTCTTGGATGTTTGTATTTCATGCTTCTACAACGTTGACCTTCCCCCAAATGCTGGAGGGTGATACCCCACTGGCCACTCTTTCACTTTAATGGAGCCCAGAATACACTTGGCATGAGTAGGAATGATAAGGCTCTGTAAGAACATTGTAGGCCTCAAAGGATCTGTCTAGCTAGAAGCCGTTGTAGTTGAGAAGTCAGACTTCCTACTCTTCTAGTTTTGAATAGCTCCATCATAGTTGCCAAAATACTCTACTATGTAGGCTCCATGAAGGTTGTCTCCCAATGTGTGGCAGCGGTGAAGAAGGCCAATTCCATGCTAGGGATTATCAAAAGGGGATTGAAATAAAACAGCCAACATTATAATACCATTATACAAAACAATAGTAAGGCCGCATCTGGAGTATTGTGTACAATTCTGGTCACGCATCTCAAGAAAGACATAGTGGAACTGGAAAAGGTGCAGAAGAGAGTGACCAAAATGATTACTGGGTGGGGCACCTCCCTTATGAGGAAAGGCTAAAACATTTTGGGGCTCTTTGTCTGGAAAAAAGGCGCCTGAGGGGGGATATGATTGAGACGTACAAAATAATGCAGGGCATGAGTAAAGTGGATAGAGGGAAGCTCTTCTCCTCTCACAAAATACCAGAATAGGGACATGCACTCTAAATTGAGGGCTGGGAGAGTAAGAACAGACAAAATAAAATATTTTTTCACCCAGCGCGTGTTACTCTGTGGAACTCCCTGTCACAGGATGTGGTGATGGCATCTGGCCTGGATGCCTTCAAAAGGGGATTGGACAGATTCCTGGAGGAAAAGTCCATCACAGGTTACAAACCATGATGGAGATGTATCATCTCCAGGTTTAAAACCGGGGTACTTCAAGAACCAGATGCAGGGAAGTGGTATCAGGAGACAGATATCTAGTCTCATGTGCTTCCAAAAGCATCTGGTGGGGCCACTGTGAGATACAGGAAACTGGACTAGATGGGCCTTTGGCTTGATCCAGCATGGCTCTTCTTATGTTCTTATGATCTTATGTTCTTATGTAGTGTTATCAGACCCTTCTCCTGAGTCACATTTTTTATTTTGGTGCCAACTCTCCCCTCCTTTCCTGTCTGTCTTCTTAAAACTCACTTCCTCCACTTTCTTCCAGCCAAGCCAAGAAGGGTATCATTAATCTTCTTGGTTTGGTTGGAGAGGAAATTTCACACTGCCCCAAGATAACTGGAGTTTGTCTATGTAGCTTCCTTTGCTCCCATATGAGTCACTTTGACCACCCACAGGGAGGAAGACAACTCAGATATGGAAAGGTCAGTCTATAGGGCGGAAAGCAGCAGAGCAGACAAAACAAGGAAATGAACCAGAGTTTCCTAACTACCCATCTCTGTTGCCCCTAAAGAGACATAAAGCCTTTTCACACGACCCCTAAACTCCGCGGCAAATGGCTTCCAGCTCCGGAGCTTAAAATTGTTTCCCCACCCGCTCCGGAGTTTACAGATAATAAAGTGCGACCATGCCCACCTAAGCGCATCCCAGCACACTTTTCAGGTACCTACTCTCCAGGGGTGAAAATCCCTGATGCAGATATAATCTTGTGAGTGCCGGGCTCTCCTCGCTTCTGTTTGTTTGTTTGTTTCCCCCCGCCCCTTTAAGAGACAGGAATCAGGACGACGACGGGGCTCGGGGCAGCTTCGACCAGCAGACGGAGGTGAGCCTGCATTCTTTTCTCCCTTTTTTCTCCCTCCCCTCATGCAGACAGCAGCTAGGAGTGCAGAGGGGGTGGGAACACAGGAAGAGCAACGAACCCCCAAGATCTCTGGTCCGAATTTAAGTGGCCAGCGGATCTTAGGGGTTGTGTGAAAAGGCCCATAGTTACTTGTGCACATGGGTCTGTGGAGATTCTCAGTCATCCAAGTGAGGTTATCTGGACCTTGAGTCATGGCAACTGGACTTCTTTTCTTGAGAGATCGAAATGTTTCACTGCTGATTCAAGCAGCTTCATCAGTCTGAAGGAAGTTAGTGGCAAGGCCTCCAATTTATAGTTCACTTCAGGCACAATCTGTCTGATATTTATTAAGCTGCTCTTTTAACCATCCCCAAAGAAATCAGAAGAATTTCACACCTCCACCAGCAAGGTCACAGATAATGTTCCATACTTAATGGGTACTGGGAAGGGTTGCACTGGTGGGACTTTCATGCACACCATGACATAATGAGCCTATTCATGGCATTGTCCTCCTAACATGCCACTGTCCATGTAATAAGCCTATTCAGACCAGGGGGATATGAAATCAAGGTGAACTATAAATTGGAGGCCTTGCCACTAACTTCCCTCAGACTGGCAAAGCTGCCTGGATGAGCAGCAAAACATTTCAATCTTTCAAGAAAAGAAGTCCAGTTGCCATGACTCAACTTCCAGTTGTACAAATGGGGTTACACATTTTTCCACTTTCAGCAAGTCATACAACCTCTTTTACAACTATCTATCATGTTTAAGCCTTGAGAAGGAAAGCTTATATTGGTGAACATGCCAATTATCATCACAAAGACTATCTGAGGTCTGCATTGTGTTGAAGAGTTTCAAAAATGAGAATTAGCCCAATGTCTGAAATAAGGTTCCATGGAGAGGTGCAGGTAGTATGGAGTTGTTGATAAGAAATGCATATTTACCGGAACAACAATCCACTGGGTTTAGTTGAGCTTACTGCCTAGTGTTGCATTTATGTTTGCAGCCTAAGGCTATGTTCAGACATCAAAAATGTCTCTACAGTTTCTCTCTTGATCTTGGTTTTGCTTGATTGTTTGTGTTCAAACAGTGCATGTTCTATTTTATATTCCCTTCCCAAGTGTGATGAATCCATGGCAGTCCCTGCAAGCCATAAGGCTACTCTATCCCCCAAGTCCAGAAATAAATGGGAAAGACACCTTATTTTTTTTTAAAAACCACAAACATGCCTGTAATTTTAAAGGAGCCCTGACCCCGATGCAAAGCGGGTAACGGGGGGAATAATCCTGTATAGCCATTATGTATTGGGGATTCACCCATGGAAGAAGCTGCCCCCTGTTCGGCATCGGCCAAACTGAGTGGATCAAATTTTAAACTTCTGACTTTTTTTTTATCCTAAAAAACCAATTAGAGATGGGCCGACTTGCGGTATTCCCCGTTACTTACAAAAAATAAGGGGAATTACTCCCCCAGATTCGATCGAACCAACGAACGAAAAATTTGGTTGATTTGTCGTGCTCGTTCTTGATCGCGAGATCGCGCATGCCACACGCGGCACAGAAAAAAAGGGTTTTTAAAAAGTTAAAAAAAAACCGGGTTCCGGCCAAAAGCGGGCGGGAAAAATCCCTGCCGTGCCTCGGGGGCCCCTACCAGGGGGTTGTTTCTGGAGGCCCCCGGCCTCCCCCCCCACCCCCCCGTCCGGGTGCTCTGGTGGGACTCGCCGAGGCCCCAAACCACAAAAAAGCCCTCTGCCGTGGCCCCCAATTAAAGCCAAGCAGGGGCCGGACGGCCGGGAAAAAAACTTTTAAAACTCCCCCCCACCCATTCGGGCCAAAAAAAGCAGGGGGGAAAAATTGCCTGCTTGGGAATAAGGGCGCGGGGGACCCCCGGAGGGGTGTTTCTGGGGGGGGGGTCCCGCCTCCCCCCCCCGCCCTGGGAGCCACTGGAGTGCCATCGCCAGGGGCCGGGGCGGGGGGGGGGATAAAAATGGGGGGGCGAACGCAGTATTGTTTTGAAATCGTGGCCAAAAACACACAAGCCAACAAAACACGCGAAAAATTTTTAAACTGCAGTTTTTTTACAGTGCGTGGGTTTTTTTTTTGCAACAAAATGTCTTTTCCCCTTTCCCCCTCTGCTCCATTGTTTTATTTTTTTTTATTTTATTTTAAATGCGCAATGATGGGGTGGCCAGTGGCCAGCCTGTGGGAGTGGACAAAAAATGCAAATTTTTGGGGGCATCCCCCATTGCATGGCCCCCTTGGCCATGGAGACTTTGGGGTGTGCCAAAAAACCCCCCAAAAACCCGCCCTAGCCCTAACCCTAAACCCTTTATCCCTACCCCATAGTCAGCTGTCTTCTTAGTGGGGCAGAGAGGCACCCAGAGGTGCAACCCCAGCCCACCGTAAACCCTTTTCCGTCACTAGCCTAACCCCAGGTTGACAAGCCCCCTTTAAAAGGGCCGATCTCTTGCTTGCATTGCACTTCACGCAGCAAGTAAATTCCCTTTTTGTGTGGACATGGTGGGGCGAGGCTTGTGAAGGGCGGGCAGCGATCGTCGCTTCAAGGGGTTTACTGTCTGCCAACTGGTTGCAAAAACCCTTTTTATTGCAACCATTTTTTCACAGCAGAGGTAAAGGGGGACCCCATGTTTGGGGGGCTCCCGAGCCTGTTCCCTTCCCAGGGTGATAGGAGGGACCCACGGGTGCCTCCAGGAGCCCCTTCCCTTTATAGCGGCCGAGGAGGGAACCCACCCCACAGAGGGGCCTCCAGGAGCCCCCTCCCCCCCCCAAAACCCGTAAAGACAACGAAAAAAAAAAGAAAAAAAACAAAGGGTTTTTTGCGAATTTTCGCGAAAACCGGGAAAAGACCCCAAAAGGGGGCGGCCCGACTAACGACAATCAAAATTTTTTTTTTCAATCAGCCCATCTCTAAAAACCAATGTTTTTACTTTATTTGAGGGGTGCTAGCACCTTAAAGGGGAACTTACTTGGGCCCCCACTTGAAAACCTTTTCCTCTTCACTACCTGCCCACCCGGTTGTGACCAGGGGAGGATAAATGTACCCCAACCCACACCAAAAAAAGAAAGGGGGTGGGCAAAAAAATATGGCTACTTAATGCCCAACCCCAGAGCCACCAAAAAATTTCCCCTAGTGACCGCAATTCATGCTCCCTTTTTATAGGGTGGGGGGGTGGAGCTGGCTAATTTTACCAGAAGAGGGTGGGGGAAGGTGAGAGCCACCTTAGTAGGCTCCCTCCATGGGGAAAAAAGCCCGATCACATGAAGTTTTTCGCGCCAAAAATTGGGGGGAGAGGGCAAAAATGCCCCCCCCAACTCATCACTCGGAGCCCCTTTTCCCTTTTTC
>JAWVWN010003758.1:0-11071 GCA_037367305.1 Phrynocephalus vlangalii
GAAGGCAGAGGCAGAATTGGGGAGGGAATGATTCAGTCCTCCAAGGGGGGGAGAGGAAGGCAGCGAGTCCCTCTTCCTAGAGCGGCAGGAAAGGGGGGAGGAGGGGATCAGCTTTGCGCCAGTATTTATTCCACCACCACCCCCAGCCCCAAAAAAGGCTCTGGAGAGGACAAGAGACCCTCCCCCCCCCAAAAGGAGGAGGAGGAGGGTTGTGCAATGGGGGTGTTGCAATGCCATGGGGGGGGAGATGGAGGCTGGAGGGGAATTGGGGGGAGGAGGGGGGCTTGTTGAAATTCGTGATGGGGGTGCTGGTGGGGGTCCCAGAAGGGAAGAGCCCCCCCCATACCCTGCACACTCCTTTGGGGATCCGGAGAGAGAAGGAGGCGTTAAATTTCCCTCCCCCCTCTAAGCAACCCCCTACTTTGATTTGGAAGGAAGAAGGAGGGGGAGGGAAAGGGGGGGAAAGGAATGAAGGGGAGCATATCCAGCCCCCCTCAAAAAACCCTCCTCCCTACATCTCTTCCCCCCCCCAAGGAAAAAAGGGCGGACAAAGCTTTTAGGGACTGACAAAAATAGGGGGGCAGGGAAAAACATGAAGAAGAGGGAGGGGGAGGACGATGGGGGGGCTTGATCCACACACACACCCAAGATCTCCCCCTCCCCCCCCCCCTCATGTCGCCCACCCTCCTTCCAGGGTCCTTCGGAGGAGAAACCCTCGAGGGGGGGGGACGCCACGCGGAAACACCCCCCCCCACCGGAGACCATAGAGACGGGAGAGAGAGAAGGGCCCCCCTTTTCAGCTTCCCTCCCCCTTTCTCCCTTCCCCCTCCTACCTATGTGTCATTAATTGCATTAAGAAGGAGAGAGAGAATTAGGGGCAGAAGCCAAAGCGGGGGGGGGGTGGATCCGAGGGGGTATTAAAGGCAGATTCGCTTTGGGGGGGGCGAAGGCGAAGGTGGGCGTAAAATGGGGGGAGGGGCAGGGAAAGGGGGGGGATTTCCAAAGGGATCATCGGGGTGTGTGTGTCCTGATTCGTGTCCAGTCGCCCCCCCCCTTTCTCCTTCTCTGCCTACATTGGACGGGCGTTCCTCCCTCTTTTTTGTGGCGGGAGGTGGGTAGAGATTGGGGGGTTGCCAGGAGGCAGGATTTCTTCCCCCCCCGTAAACCCTCTCCCAGCTTAGACCCCCCCCCAAATAATCTTCTCTTTCTCCCCCCCCCCCCCCTGAATCCTACAGGCACCGAAGAAGGTAGAAAAGGTGGGGAAGGGTGGAAATAAAGCTTGCCGGGGCATCCATTAAAATGACCCAGGAGGACTTGAACCTGGGACCCCGAAGTCCAAGTAGGACCCCTGGGCCCACTAAACTAGGACCAGATGCATTGAGTGATGAAAAAGAGAACAGACAAAAGAAAGTACTGTACTTCTTTACCCAGCGCTTTGTTAGTCTGTGGAACTCCCTGCCACAGGATCTGGTGATGGCATCTGGCCTGGATGCCTTCAAAAGGGGATTGGACAGATTCCTGGAGGAAAAGTCCATCATCACAGGTTACAAACCATGATGGAGATGTGTAATCTCCAGGCTTTAAACCAGGGTACTTCAAGGGCCAGATGCAGGGGAGTGGGATCAGGAGACAGAGATCTGGTCTCGTGCTCCCCCAGATGCATCTGTTGGGGCCACTGTCAGATACAGGAAGCTTTGGCCTGATCCAGCATGGTTCAAGTCCTCCTGGGTCATTTTAATGGATGCCCCGGCAAGCTTTTCATTTCCACCCTTCCCCCCCTTTTCTACCTTCTTCGGTGCCTGTAGAATTCGGGGGGGGGGGAGAAAGAGAAGATTATTTGGGGGGTCTTCACACCCGAGAAGCTGGGAGAGGGTTTACGGGGGGCGAAGAAATCCTGCCTCCTGGCAACCCCCCAATCTCCACCCCCTCCACCCACAAAAAAGAGGGAGGAACGCCCGTCCCATGTAGGCGGAGAAGGAGAAAGGGGGGGCGACTGGACACGAATCAGGACACACACACGCCCCGATGATCCCTTTGGGAAACCCCCCCCTTTCCCTGCCCCTCCCCCCATTTTACGCCCACCTTCGCCTTTGCCCCCCCCAAAAGGGAATCTGCCTTTAATACCCCCTCGGATCCACCCCCCCCCCCCGCTTTGGCTTCTGCCCCTAATTCTCTCTCTCCTTCTTAATGCAATTAATGACACATAGGTAGTAGGGGGATCTCCAGGTTGGGGATCCCCTTCAGGAAGGGAAGGGTGGCTTCCTCCCTCCCTCCCTGGGTTGCCAGGTTTTGTTAAAGAGAAGGTTTTTTGGTCTCCATTTGTTATATTTTTCTTTTCTCTTTTAGGGGAGTGAGGCTGGGGTACTTTGGGGAGGGACCCTCCATGGCGGAGGGGGTTGGACTAGATGACCCTTTGAGGTCTCTTTCAACTCATGATTCTGTGATCTCTTCTAGGCTTTCTCTAGGCCAGAAGAAGTGAAGAATCCATAAGAACATAAGAAGAGCCATGCTGGATCAGGCCAAAGGCCCATCTAGTCCAGCTTCCTGTATCTCACAGTGGCCCCACCAGATGCGTTTGGGAGCGCATGAGACTAGATATCTGTCTCCTGATACCACTCCCCTGCATCTGGCCCTTGAAATACCCCGGTTTAAAGCCTGGAGACTACACATCTCCATCATGGTTTGTAACCTGTGATGGACTTTTCCTCCATGAATCTGTCCAATCCCCTTTTGAAGGCATCCAGGCCAGATGCCATCACCACATCCTGTGGCAGGGAGTTCCATAGACCAGATCCCGGCAACACCTGCAAGGCAGAGGAGAGAAATCTGTTTCCTTCTTTGGATCACAAGCAACACCAAGGGATTAACTGGATGCAAATTGGTTTTAAAGATTTGGTTAGAATGCCTGATAAATTTTGTTCCATAATAGCAAGAAATTCCATAATAAGTATTTTTCCAAACCTCCACCCCACAGTCATGAGCCCCTGTCTGTCTGCTACCTGGCCTCTCTGAACATGTGCAGAGTGTTATTTCTTTTTGCCCCCAATCCCACTCATTCCCCAAACCCCACACTCACCAAGGGCAGGTTCTGTGGAGGAGATGCTAACCCTGTTTCTCCTGGTGTTGATCTCTTCCCAAATGCCTCCTTTCCTCTTTTTATTTATTTTATTTACACTTATTTATTTATTTATTTATTTATTTATTTATTTATTTATTTATTGGCTTTTTACCCCGCCCATCTTCCGAAACGGAAGTCTGGGCGGCTTAGAAAAGCTGAACGAGTCAGCAAACAATACAAAGTGGGCGACAAAACAGATTGGGCAACAATGCAAACGACACACACACACACACACACACACACACACACACACACACACACACACACACACACACACACAACGTATATGCCGCCCACTACCCAAAGGTCTCTGGGCGGCTTACAGTTAAAATGAACAGTTAAAACGGTTAAAATGTTAAAAAGGCAATGGTCAATTAAAACAATAAAAACATTTAAACACAAAACACTAGAATTGCCACCAGGACCCACAATCTATGTTATGTCAATTAAAAAAAATCAGAAACAGGAAGGTTTTTACCTGGCGCCGAAATGTCATAAGTGCTGGTGCCAGGCAGATGTCACTTGGGAGGGCGTTCCATAACCTGGGGGCATCTGCCGAGAAGGCCCTAGACCTACAAGCCATCCCTTTCACCTCCTTGAGGGATGGCTCTCTCAGGAGGGCTCCTTGGCCAGATCTTGATTGCCAGGTAGGTTCATATGGAAGGAGACGGTCCTTCAGGTATCTAGGTCCTAAGCCATTTAAGGCTTTATATGCCAAAACATATAAAGGATGGGACCAAGAGGTTCTCATGCTGGGTGGACTTTGAGAGAGGGACATGTGGAGGGAGAGCGTCCCTTTCTCCCTTCTCTACTTGGTGTGTCTCTTTCCTTTTAATCCAGGGACGTTAGCAGGGTCTGATTTGGCAAAGTTTCCCGGGTTTCAGGGTGGGGCCTCCTCTCTTTGGGGCCAAGCAGGGGAGTTGAAGGTAGTAAGAGGAGCAAAGGTAATGCCAACTGTGGGGATTTTTTGGGATGCCAGACAATGATAGGCCATTTGACACTTAAGAATGCCAAGGAGACCAGGAGTGGAATAAGATTTCTGTAACAGCTGCGAGGTCATGGGCAGGAACCAGACCAACCACAGGAAGCCAGGGCCAAGGTTGATTCAGAGGCGTCGTCACACAAGGGTCAAGAAACACTGAGCAAGTGGTCAGCCAGTCCAAAATCCAATGCCAAAAGGCACAGTCCCACAAAGAGGCCGCAAGCCAAGTAGGCAGGCTGACAGAATGGCAAGATTCATGGCCAGAGCTTCAGAGTTCCAAGTCTCCTGTTGCGGAGGCAAAGAGCAGGGAGTGTAAGCTTCTAGTGTTAAGCAAGTAGCAAGCCCCACCAGCTGCACTCCCTGGTGGCCTCAGGTCCAGCAGACTCCGACTCAGAGCCAAACAGACCTACCCCTGATGATTTCATTTTTATTGCCTATTAACAACAATCCTAACGAACCAACGAAAGGGCTTCTTTCATGCCACCATTCACTCAAGGCACACATACTTACCAGGGGGCCCTTGGCTCATAGGATGGCCCGTCCTTTGCCACAGGGTGGATGTCTGGTCACGGCCGCTGACAGGATCCAGGCATGGGCCCTGTCCCTCACCATCTTCTTCCTAGAGACAACCCTGATGCTAGGGCAGTGCTGGGGTGGAGTCCTCAACCGGTGTTGGTTCTGGGCTGGACTCCTGCACCCATGTGGCTGTTTCCTCTGAAAGAGCATGCAAGCCCTACCAATCTCGTTCCTGCACATGACACATTTATTTCAGCACACACAAGTCCACCTTCCTCTTGCCTCCCAGCCCCAACTTCTCGTTTCTCCAAAACCTGCAGCTTCTCCGGACCCATAGAAAAGTCCTTGGCTATTGATTTGAACGAACCTGCCTCCATTTTGTGTGTGTCCCTCTGGGGCCTTGCATTCCTCACCTGACAAAGGCCCAGAAATGAGGCAGGCATTTCCGCTTGGACCTCAGGAGAGCCGATCCCTGGGTCCAGCTGTGGGGAGCAGACCATGGCTTCGAGGCAGAGGCTGTCTTCAGACCAAACGGGATTCCACATTTAAGGGGCAGGCTTTGCGGTTCTCCAAAACTCTTTCATCAATCATACGCCAGGCGTTCCCAGAGGAGGTTCCCCCAGGGGTTCTCCGGGTGCAGTTCCCAGAAATCCTGGCCAGAACAGCAAGTCACAAAGGCCTCTGGGAGTTTTATTCAACCATTAGGGTTTTTTTAAAGTGTGTTCTTGTGGGAAAAGGAAGATGGAATGTTTCTTCGGGGAAAATAAGAGCAAGAAAGTGGTGAAATGGTGAGGAGGTTTATATTTCTCCTAGCACGGTGGCAAGAATTGCAATCATCATTAGTATTAAGAAGGGGGGGGTGTGAGAGAGAGACGGAGTTGGGGGCAGAAGCCAAAGGTGGGGCAGATCTGAGGGGTATTAAGGCAGACTCCTCCCCCTTTTGGTCCTTTTTGGGCAACCGCAGGTTCTCTTTGGAACACACCAGAGGGAAGAGCTCCTAAACCTAGCCTTCTATGGGGTGTTTTTTTTTTTGGGGGGGGTCACATGGCTCAAACCCTTTTTAATTCTTCCACCTTCCTAGATCTACCTTCCCCTGCCTCCAGAGGCCCAGGAAGGAGTAGGGGCAAAAGTTGTAAAAATAAATAAATAAATAAAAAGGTCACGGGGGAGACACTAGAGGGAGGGGGGAGTTTCTCATTGAGGCTTACTTAGTCTCCCCCTCCCTCTTAATTGAAGGGCCCCTTGATTGGTGTGGCCAGAGGGGGAGAACCTAGAACTAGGAAAAAAGTAGAGAGATTCACTCCCCCCAACACACACGCCTCCCATAGGAACTGAGAGTGAGAAGAGGGCCCCTCCTCCCATCTCTATGGTCTCAGGCATCCCGAGGGGCATAACAGGGGGAGTGGGGGATGGAAAAGGGGTCCGGGGGGGGGGGCTGTGGGATGTGCGGCTGGAGGGATGTGTTAGGCCAGTGGGGGCTCCTCTGCCCCATATGGGTGACCAGTGGCTCCCCTGGAGGTCTTTGGGGGAGGAGGTGTGGTTGAGGTCCACCTAGTGGTGACCCAGAGACCCCCTTCCTCCCCAACCTCTCCCCCCCCCCAATAGAAGCCCACTTTCCACCCCGGTATCCCAGTGGAGTGGATCCGAGCCCTGGTGGATCAGGCCCAGGGCCCTTGCCACTTTTTCTTAGAAACCACTTGGACGATCCCATAAGAAAAGGAGTTCATTGGTCATGACTCCACTGCTTGCTGTACTTCCAATAATCCATTGCCTCCAGTTCCTTGTTGTAAATACATATTGATCGTGTTACTTTTGAGGGCCTGCGCATGCTGCGTGTTCACCAGTTTCTGTGCTTTTCAATTCCATTTTCCTCGCTCATTTTGTAATCTGCTTGTGCAGTCCTGGGACATTCCTAGATGAGGTGTAACACAGTTTCCTGTTTTTCTTGGCAGAGTTAATATTTGCTTTGCGTACAAAGTCTGTGAATCTTAGCTTTTTATCACATTGAGTTGGAGTGCTTGTTCCTGTGCAGCAAAAATCAACCCTTTGGTTTCTTTCTTAATGGTCCCCAGTTTTTAGCACGCATCTATTGAGTTATTAAGCTTTCCATCAATGTTTCTCCAGTGTTGTCCATGCAGTGGTTTCTCTTCCCAATTGTTTAATTTATTTTCAAAATGTTGAAAGTAACACGGGCAGTTAATATGTTTGCACCAAGATGGTGGCAGTGACGGTGAAGAGGAGGAGGAGAAGAGATAACCCAGGCCATGAGGGAGGGAGAGAAGGAGGGAGGAACGCCCCTGCCCCATGGTACTATCGCCCCTTTAGGGGGGGAGGAGTAGAGGGAGGGATAATGGGCTTCTACCATTGGCGGCCCAGAGACCCCCACACACACCACCCTCTCCCCACCATAAGCTCACTTTCCCTAGATCGCAATGGAGCAGATTAGAGCCCTGGTGGATCAGGCCCAGGCCCCCTCCAGGCCGCCTCTCTGGATCCCACCGGGGCCCCTCCAAACATGCCCCTTGGAGTGGCGGAGACCACTAGGTCTCGGGCCAAGCAGCCAAGATCCAAAGGGGAAGAAGTCATCTCCAAAGAGGCTGGGAGGCCTTCCTCACCATGGAGAACCCTCGCTGACCTCCCACAAGAGCACTGCTGCCTCAACAAGGAGGGATTCCCCCCACCCCATACCATCCAAAGGTATTCTTAAATAAGTAGAATGTTTAATTTCTCGAGGTGTTGATGCTGTGGGGCCCAGGAAGAGAAGGATTTATTAACATTTGTGAAAGTGGACATTGGTGGCCTCTTGGCCCTGCACTGCAACTTCTTCATCCGAGAAGTTGGTGCTTCTTGCAGCCGTGCCGTCGGTGGTTTAGAACAGCTTAATGAACGAATGCACAAACGAAGGCACAAATGAACTGACCTTCCCTAGGTGCAGTCAGCAGCCCTGCTGATATCCATGGCTCTATGGCTCCTTCGCTGGGCCTGCATCTTGCAGCTTTGACCCTATAGAGCGGGTCCAATCTAAATTCCTTGGAGCAATTCTTGAAGTCCCAAGATGTGTAACAAATGCACACATTCCTTTAGAGACAGGTATGCTATCAAATTACATTAACTTCCCTTCAGTACTGGCTTAAAATAAACTTTCAACCGCAGGGATTAACTCATATACTTTTAGTGGACAACTTCCAATCTAAGTGGTTAAAATCAGTCTAAATTAAATTGCAAGCTAGGGGTCTTTCTTCTCAAGCAATCTTGAGCATGCAATGGGATGAAGCAAAATCAGCCCTTAAACAGAGAATAATGGACATGGAGAGACAGGCAGATCTTAATAGTTGCCCCAGTTTTAGAGTCCCAGATACACACAAAGATCGCCCACACCCCATGGTCTATCTGTCACAGCTGGAGACGTACAAGTCTAGGAAAGCCTTTACTCTGGCCAGGTGTGAGGTTTTCCCTTCTGTGGTGTTGGAAGGCAGATTCAAGAGCATCCCGAGGGAACAGAGACTCTGCCCTTGTGGCTCTGATGAGATAGAATCCATTGAGCATATGATGCTCAGATGCAGTCGTAGGCACAAAAAGATTCGGGCAAAACACATCACACCGCTCTTAAAAGATATGGCAGGCCAATCAGACTCGGACTATTATAATCAACTGCTAATTGACCAAAGTCGGACTACTACTGAACTGATGGCAAAATTCTGGGCGGCATGTCAAAGCAGCCAGAATAGATAGCTGAATTCTTATTTTTTTTAAAAAATAAAATATATTTTGTTAATTGAAAATTTAAACAACACATAAATCCCCCCACAACACATTGAGCTTAATTATCCACCACCCTCAGGATTATATAGCAATATACTCTATAACATTATATAACATTTCATTCAATACAATTACATGTTTTATCTTAAACAACCTGTCTCCTTCCAAAACTGAATTGATTCTTCAGATGGAAAATAACCTTTATGTTTTAGAAATACATGATCCAGAAATTTGTACCAAGTTTGATTAAAAACAGTATTATTTATTTATTTATTTATTTACCAGATTTTATAGCCACCCCACTACCAAGAGGTCTCTGGGCAGCATACAACAAGTATTAAAAACTATAAAACAATAAAATTATTAAAACTATAAAATTCAATACAATTAAAACATACAATGCCAATTTTAAATTGTGCAGTTCTGCTGCTCATGTGTCCATCTGAGTAATCTAATTAAAATGCTGGCCAAACAGGAAAGTCTTTGTCTGGCGCTGAAAAGCCTATGGCGGATCTCCGTAGGGAGGGCATTCCAGAGTTGGGGGGGGCAACCGCCGAGAAGGCCCTGCTTCGACATGCCACCCCCCCTTATCTCTTTGAGGGATGGCACCTTCAGCAGGGTCTCCTGGCTTGATCTTAGAGTACGGGCAGGCTCATATGGAAGAAGGCGGTCCTTTAGGTCAGTGCTCCCCAACCTTTTTGTCTCCACGGACCGGTATTTGTTTGATTATTTTCCCGTGGCCCAGGGGTGTGGGTGGGGAGGGGGTGTGGGGGGTGTGGGGGGGCAGGGGAGGGTGTGGGGGGGTGGGGGATGGGGGGTGGGGGATGGGGGGAGGGAGGAGGGGGAGGAGGAGGTGCGGGGGGGCTTGGCGTGTGTACCTTGGGGGGGCCACGGGAGCGGCGGCGGCGGCGGCGGCGGCGGCACTCGCCGGCTGGGGGCGGCGGGCGTGCGCTCCCCCCCGCGCGCACGGGCGGGGGGGGAGCCCGGGGCTCCTGGGCGGGCGGGCCCCCGCCTCCTCCTCCTGTCGGCGGCCGGAGGCAAGCGGCGGCGCAGAGGTGCCCCAACCGAGGCGGGCCGTGGCGGCCGCGGCCACGGCAGCCACCTGGGTTTGGCTGTGGCTCCGCGGCTGGCGGCGGGGGCGCCCCGCGGCGGCCGCCGCCGCCCACCTCGGTGGGGCACCTCTGCGCCGCCGCTTGCCTCCGGCTGCGGCCTTCGGGCGGGCGAGCGGGAGGGGGGAGGGGAGGGAGGCCGGTGGGGGTGGCGTCTCCGGCCCGAGGGCGCCACCGGGACCGCCGAGCCGGCCGCGGCGGCGGCGGGGCGCCCCCGCCGCCGGCTGCGGAGTCGCGGCCGAACCCGGGCGGCTGCCGTGGCCGCCGCGGCCGCCAACAGGAGGAGGAGGCGGGGCCCGCCCACCCAGGAGCCCCGGGCTCCCGCCCACCCCGCCCATGCGCCGTGCCCGGCGGCGGCGACTCCTCCTCCGGCTGCCCGCGGGAGAGAAGAGGAGGAGGAGGAGGGCGGCGTAGGAAAAGGGGAGGAGCCTCCCTGGCCTCCCCAGGCGGTCCGGTGCCAACCGGTCCACGGACCGGCACCGGTCCGCGGCCCGGGGGTTGGGGACCACTGCTTTAGGTGGAGGAGGAAGGCTGGAGGAGCACAGGAGGAGCTGCCGCCGCCGCCTTTGCCTTCCTCCTCTGCCCGCCGGCGGCGGCGCATCCTCCTCCTCCTCCTCCGCCCTCCTCCTCCTCACCCTCCACCACCACCACCAGCAGCAGCAGGAAGCTGGGGGCCGGGTGCGCGGGGGCCGGCGGGGAGGAGGGAGCGCGCGCGGGAGGCGCTGGCGAGCCCCCCCGCGCGCGCACCACCGCCGCAGCGTGGGGGCCCCCTCGGTCGGAAGAGGAGGTGGGTGCCCCTCCTCCTCCTCCTCCTCCTCCTCCCCCGGGGCGCGCGCCCTTTGGCCCCTCCCTGCGGCCGCGCTCCAGGGCGGAGCCCCCCAGCCGCCGCCGCCGCCGGACCGCACCTGTGTTGGGGGCGGGCGGGGGGGCGTCGCGGGCCAGCCCGGCTGTTTCCGCCGCCGCCGCGACCCCCCCGCAGTCGCCGCCGCCCCTGCAACCCCCCGCCGCAATCGCCCCAGCTCCTGCTGCTGCTCCTCCGGCGCCGGCGGCGGGAGGAGGAGGAGGAGGCGCTACCGCCCTCGTTGCAGCCCCTTCGGGGCGGGGCGAGTTCCGCCAGTCCCCAGCGGCCTGCCCAGCAGCAGGTGAGAGAGGCGGCGGCGGTGGCGGGAGGCGCTCGGGCTCCCCCTTCTCGGCCCGGAGACCCGGCGGGAGGGGGGGCAAGTCTTGGTGGCGGGGGAGGACGCGCGCGGTGCGGGGTGAGCTTTGCCCGCCTCCCTGAGAGGTGGCCAGGTGTATATGTGTGTGTGTGTGTGTGTGTGTCGGGGGAGGGCTGAGGAAAGGACACTGGCCTCTCCGGGGGGCGCACGGGGACGCCACCCCCCCACCAGCCTCCCTCCCCTCCCTCCTCCCGCTCGCCCGCCCGAAGGCCGCAGCCGGAGGCGGGCGGCGGCGGCGGCCGAACCCGGGCGGCTGCCATGGCCGCCGCCAGGACGAGGAGGCGGGGGCCCGCCCTCCCAGGAGTCCCAGGCTCCCCCCCACCCCGCCCGTGCGCGCGGGGGCGAGCGGCACGCCCGATGCCCCCAG
>JAWVWN010003759.1:0-19927 GCA_037367305.1 Phrynocephalus vlangalii
AAAGGGGGGCCTGCCAGAGTACCTCTCCTTCCTCCTTGACTCGCAAAATAGCCCAAAGAGGAAAGAATTTCTTAAGAGGTGAGTTGGTGTTTTAAAGAAATGGAGCTTTTATAGTACAACCAAGCGTGGCTTTGCCTGGAGTTTGTTGCACACATACAAACCTGAACTCAAAGCTTGGAAATGTACTGTGCAGGGCTGTCGTTTCACACAAACCTATTACTTTCTGGTGTTTCCATAACATAAATGAAGGAAGAAATCTTATGAAAAGCCTCCCAGCAGAACTTGGCACATCTAATTTTCATGGTTTTTGTTGCATTTTCTAGAGCAACAAAGTAATGGCCTATGATGATTGCCTTTTAATAACGCATTTAGGGTAATGTAACAAACATTGGGAGATGCCAAGTGCGAACCTTAGTGGATGTCATTAACAATCACTCAGAAGTCATTGGTTGGTGTAAATACATGGAAGCAAGTATAAGTAGATTAACACATGTATGGTAGGCAAATGTTTTGAACAGTATCCAAGCCAAATGCAAGAGAAGAGTTCAATGCCTAGATATTTCTTAGAAAAAATAATAATCCCCACTTATTCCAGAAGGTGTGTGTTTAGGTGGCATCATTATACGTATCTTCTAAGCCTTAAGTCCCAATGAGTTCAATAGGGATTATCCCCAGGTTGGCGAATACAAAATTGCAGCTTTAAGGCGCCAGAGTAGAGCTGTTGTGCAGAGATGCATTGTCAAGATGTGAGGTTGCCTGGTTGCTGTTGTGCCACAAATGGGAACAGCTCAGCCTGTCATCGCCTTTTTGAGAGCCACCGCCTAGGCGGATGCCCCAGATTGAAAACCTGGAGAGGCAGAGTGAAGGAGGACGCCAGAAAGACAACCCAAGAAAGTCCATCAAAAGGCCCCTGGTTCCTTGCCTCCCCCCACATTTCTCCTTGGCTACTCTTTCAATTTACAATTGCTTTTTTCCCCTGACAAAAACCATGATTCAAAAAGTAATTGGGGCTATTAGCAAAGGCCTTCGAGAAAACCCATGCTTTTTTCATTCTGTCTTTATATCCAATTCCAATCCTAAAAATGTAGGTTGAGGAGGAAGGAAGACCAGGCTCATACATGTCATAACCATTGGGGGAGGGGAGTAAAGGACAGTTTCATATTATATTCTTGTGCATTGTCCAAGTCACAAAGTGAGAGAAGATTTTGCTGTGCTTTAAATCAAGATGCATTCCATTAATCTCTTCTCAAAGTGGAGCCATGTTATACTCTGTTGCAGGAAAAATACAACTATCTCTAAATTCAGGATGGGGGGGGTGTCAGGGAGTCCACCAATATAAGTTATACCTCAGCTTTGGACTGCATTTTTATATGACACAAACTTCTCTTCTAGTTCCTGATTCTGATTGCTTTGTATTTTGAGCTCTTTGTGTAATATCTTGGATAGAGATTGGGCACGACTTGAAAAAATTTTTTTCGAGTTGTCGTTAGTCGGGCCGTTTCCGTTTCGGGCCGTTTCCGTTTTTCGTGAAAATTCGCAAAATTAGTCGGTTCGTTTTTTTGTTTTTTGTTTTCGTTAGTACTGTTTTTTTTGGGGGGGGAGCGGGCTCCTGGAGGCACCTCTGTGGTGGGTGCCTCCTCTGGCCGCTATAAAGGGAAAGTGGGCTCCTGGAGGCACCCGTGGGTGCCTCTATCCTCACCACTAGGAAGGGGAAGCAGGCTCCAAGAGACCCCTCTACATGGGGTCTCCCCTCCTCACCTGCTGCTGCTCAAAATGGTATGCAATACCATATGGATATGCAGGTTTTGGGGGCTTTTTGGCACATCCCAGAAGTCTCCATGGCCAAGTGGCCATCGAATTGGTTAAGGATGGCTCCAAAAATTTGCATGTCGTACCACTCCACATGGCTGGCCACTCGGCCAGCCCATCATTGCGCAGTGTGTAAATAAAATAAAATAAAATAAAATCAATGGAGGACAGAGGAGGAGAGGAGAGAACATTTTGTTGCAAGAAAAACCCACTGCTACTGTGAAAAATCTGGCAGTTTATAAAATTTTCACGTGTTTCTGTTGTGCTTGTGTGTTTTTGGACCACGATTTCAAAACAATATTGCGTTCGCCGCCTCATTTTGGATCCCCCCCGCACCGCAATGGCATGGTGACTCGAGTCCGGCTGCCCAGGATGGGGGGGAGCGGGACCCCCCCTCCAGAAACCACCCTCCGGTAGGTGCCCTGCGCCCTTAGCCCAAGCAGGCATTTTTCCGCCCTGCTTTTTTGGCCCGGGAAATGGGTGGGGGGCGAGTTTAAAAGTTTTTTCCTGTGCCGTCCGTCCCGCTTGCTTGCGCTTATTGCGGCGGCCAGCGGCCGGCGAGACTGGACTTTTTGTTGGCTGCCTGCGAGCCTGGGGCGAAGTCCCACCGGGAGCAGCCCAGGACGGGGGGGAGGGGGGGAGGCCGGGGGACCTCCAGAAACAACCCCTGGTAGGTGCCCTGAGGCACGGCAGGATTTTTTCCGCCTGCTTTTCGGGCCGGGAAACCGGGTTTTTTAACTTTTAAAAACTTTTTTTCGTGCCGCGTGGATCGCGCGATCGCGCGATGCAAGGAACGAGCAATGAAAAAATCAGACCAAAATTGTTCGTTCGTCGGTTCGAGCTCGAAGTCGGGCAGAGAAATTCCCGTTAACCGTAGAGTAAGGGAAAACGAGTAACGGAAACGGAAACGGGAAAATACCGCTAAGTCGTGCCCATCTCTAATCTTGGATTATTTTGAAATCTAATTCCAAGCTCCTGAAATTGGTTTATTTCATTTGCTTTGTTGGTCCTGGAACTTGTTAAAGAGGACCCACACAATGGCACTGGAGCCCCCTTAACTTCTAATTTAGGCTTCGAAACTTGGAAAGATTACCTGAGCACACTTTCCCCTTTGGTCAAGAATTTGTTTCCACGCTTCATTCTGGGAAGATGGGAAAAGCTTGTGTTTCTTAGAGAATTATCCTAAGTGTAGGACTGAAGAGTGATAGAAGTCTGACCTCCCTAAGCAGGAGATCTCAGGAGCCATGGTTGCCTCTTTCATCTCTAGGGAAGAGATGCAAGATGTCTCCTTGTAGGTACACGAAGAAGTATGAGAGGGGAGGAAGTGCACCAGCGACTCTAAGAATAGCAATCTAAGGTCAAAGAAAGTTGGGTGCAAGTGGATCAAGGACAGTATTGGAAATCTGAGGAGGTGGTCTCTCCCCCCCCCCATGAACAAACATGTTTCTTCTTGAGTGTAAGCTGAACTGCACACCAGTCACTTACAACAAGGACTGAATAGAGATTTGAACACAGGTCCCATTCATTACAACAGACTGGTTCTCATGAGAATCTAACTGATATTTTTTTTCGTTATGCCAAAATTAGATTGTGTGTTATACATGACAATAGTCAAGTGAATCAAAACAACCAAAGCAGATGAGATCAGTCTGTTCAGGGTGGTATATCACCATAAATTATGTGTTAAGCTGGTGTCATGGCTCAGGCAGTTCCCTTGCTCAATTAATACAACCTTATGCCTAAACCAAGTGATCTTGGTAGTACTATATTTGCTGTTGTTATCATCCTTATATCTCACCTTTTAATTTAAAATAAAGTTGTCAGGGCAGTATCCTAGAAGAAATAAAAATGCCTCACTAAAATGCAATCGATAAACCCACTATTACAAATGCAGCAACAATCGGAAAACATAAGACTTCCAAAGTACCCAGACAAATCAAAAGCCTTCACCACCAAGGCCATAGCTAACGACCCATTCTTGATAGGTTTTCAGCACCTTAGGCCATTGTTCACCTTAAGGCTATGGATAACTATTGTCTCCTAACGAGCCTATTCAGGCATTGTTCATCTGATGATGCCCTAATTCAGATCAGGGTGACAAGAGGTCATAGCTGACTATAAGATGGAGGACTTGCACCAGCTGTATTCAGATCGATGAAGCTGTTTGGATGAACAGCAAAAACATTTTCTAGTCTCTCAAAAAAGAAGTCCTGTAGCCATGACCCAACTTCCAGATAAGACATTTTAATTTTATTTTATTTTTAAAAAACATATACAAATTACATAAAAAAGACAAACATCAACAACAGTGCACCCCTTCACCAACAGGATCACTCTTCATATTTACATTCGTCTCCTCCCCTCCAGAACAAAATCGATTCTTGTGCGGAAACCTTACCCTTATCCCGTACAAGCACATATTCAATGAATCTATCCCATATATCATAGAAAATATCTCTTTTTAACTCTCCTTTTTTAACTTGAGAGAACAATGTAAATTTATCATTTAAAGCAATATTCCATACTTCATTATACCATTCTTCTAAACATAGTTCATGTTTAGATTTCTCATTTTCTAGCATTATTAATCTAGCTGCTGTCAACAAATTTATAATCAACTCTTTAGTTTTAACATCATAACTATGATCCACAAATACTGATAACAAAACAATTTCAGATTTGGGCTCTATAGTCATTTCTAGTATGTCACTTAGTTCTTTAAAAATACATTTCCAAAATTTCTGTATCTTTTACATTCCCCACCACAAATGATAAAAGGTATCAATCTGATATCACATTTCCAGCAAAGCTTAGAAAAATTTGCATTCATTTTGTTCAGTTTCACTGGCGTCAAATACCATCTTAAACTTACTTTAAAGACATTTTCCCGTATTCTAACAGACATAGTCTAAGTATTCTCATTCTCCACATTTTAGCCCAGTCTTCTCTTATGTCTTTTTAAAAACTGTTCCCCAATAATTTCGATCCAGATCCTCCCCTATTATCACTAAATCCGAAAAATTTTATATAGTTTGCTAACAATACCTTTCATACTATTTCCTTCTGAGTATCCTCATACAAACGATAAGAGTTGTTCATATTTTGTGTACTCTCTGCATTTATTATTTTTCTTTATCCAAGTATCAGTCCATTTCTTTAATTGTATAAATTAAACCAAGATATATCCCTACCTTGGAGAATTTCTTTCATTTGTACCTTCCCTCTCATCTTGCCTATCCAATCTTTCAATCTAATCACTTGTTTTATCCCTAAATACTTTTTGAAAACTTCAATTTATAGGAGAATTCTCCATTTCAGTTACAGATCTCAATGGTGAGTCTGAGGGACATAATTTTTTCCTTATGTAAGTACCATGCATTAACAATAGACTAATGAAAGGGGTTTATTAATCTCATTTAACTTTGATTTCTTAATAGTGCCGAAAAGTATTTTTTCAATATCCTCCTTTATTTCCGATGAATTCCATTTTCCACCATATTAATCTTTCGGTGACTAAACACAATATCCCCAAATAAACCTTATTTGATTTGCTAAATAATAATTTTTAACATTCGGTAAACCTATACCAACCTTTATTTTGGGCCATATACCAATATTTTTGTTTATTCTAGCTTTTTTACCACTGTTACAATAGTTATTAATTAAATCTTGCCAAAATTTTTAAAGGTCATCCTACTTAGCTGTATTGGAAGCATCATAAAGAAAAAAATTAACTTTGGAAAAATTTTTCATTTTCATCAATGCAATCTTCCCAAAACAAGAAAGTTTTAGACTTGAATATTCTAACATTTATTCTTAATTTCTTTTTTATTTTACTATAATTAAATTCCTTTAGTTTCCATGTGTCCTTTACTAATTCTATAGCTAAATACTTAATTGAGTTACTTATCTTACATTTACATTCTTACTTTATACAACATTAAAAGCTTGAAAACAACCTCAAAATCAGTTTCCAAAGTCATTAAAATCAAGACAAATACATGGCCTTGAGTTGTTTCCCCAGAACTCTACAAAGTATTAAGTCACCAGGCAAACATCTCTAGGATGGTGTTCTTCAGCAGATGAGGCTTCTGGTCTCCATATGCCTACTCTTCAAAGCAGACATCCAGAGAAGGACCACCATGGAGATATTAATGACTGGGGCCCAGCTTTTGGAGTGTTGACATACTTAGGTCCATCATGTTATAATGCCACCCATTCTAAATTGTGCCCAGTAAATGGGGTTAATTCTCAAGTGTGGGCCCACCCCAGTGATGGCCCCCTCTAGGCACATGTGCCTAGAAGAGTCCAAGTTTCGTCTCTAGGAAAAGGGTGCATTTTCTCCAGGGTCTCTGTAACTTCTTCAGAACATCTCTGTGCAAATCCAGAATTCTTTCTTACTGATCGGGACCTCCAAAAGGGAAAATTGTTCAATTACAGCTTCTACATTTACATTACTACTCAGAACCCCTAAGAAAGCAGAACTGTATGAACCAACACATTAGACATTACTCTCACACCTCCCTTTCTATGTCTGTGACAACAAAACCCTCACAAGTTTTTTGTTGTGAATAAAATTTCCCCCAGAATCCCTTGGCGAAGGAAAATGTTGTTTTTCTGTGACCTCAACTTGTAAATCATCTAGAGGGGAAACCCATTGCCAGAAGGGGTAGTAAATAAATAAACGAATAAACTTAATAGTGCTGTCAAGGTAAGTGAGATATTATGGAATGGTTTTACCAGTTACATTTCCCAGTGCCTTTCCTTGGTCAAGTGGGGATTTGAACCATGTTTTTCAGGGTCCTAGTCTGTCGCTCTGTCTGCTATGCCAGACTGGGAATCCAGACTTTAGGGGTTGTCAAAAAGGATAACTTTTTCAAGCTCTGACTGTCACACACATACAGGTTGGTGGAGGGTCCAGTTCAACCCTAAGCACCCAAAACCCTAGATATGAATATGCCAAAACCCTTTAATTGTGCCCTGAATCCTATAGGGATTAGACTCCAAAGTAAATGAAATTGTAGAAGGTGCAGCTAATAGACAAGGTACCAGTTGCATTCCTTGTCAGAGCGGGCATGTAGCCTGAGATGTGACAGGGTAAAGATTCCCCTCAAACATGTGTGCTAGTTGTGTCCGACTCTAGGGGCGGTGCTCATCTCTATATTCAAGCCGAAGAGCCAGTGTTGTCCGAGTCCATGGTCACGTGGCCAGCATGGCTGCAAGGAAACACTGTTTTACCTTCCTGCGTTTAAAGCACCACCTATTTAACTACCTGCATTTACATGCTTTAGAAATTGTTTAAGGTTGGCAGAAGCGGGATTCAAACCGCTGAGTTGCTGACTTTGCAGTCAAAGTTTTGGACCCTTTAAATCCGCTGAGCCACCATGCCCCCTGAGAGTAATAAGCACGTTGTTAATTAGCACCAGTTTGCTTCTGGACTTAAATTTTCATTTGCTCAGGAATTAAATCTCAACAGAAATGTGGCGAGCATCTAGCTTGGCACTGATTACCTTTCAAAAGTATCCTAGTTCTCTGTAAACTAGGAGTGACTCATTTGAGATGGGTGTCTTAGCCAATATTACCTGGAAGTGAACTAGGGGATTTCTACATTGAAAATATTGCAACTGACTGAGGATTCTTGGGGGGGGGGTTTGCCTTAAAACATCGGGGAACTAATTCATCCAGTCTGGTAGCGTCTACTCTGAGCTGGCAATGGCTCTTCAGTGTTTCGGGAAGAGGACTTGTTCGTACCTTCACCCGGGGTTGCCAATGACTCCGTCTGGGACCTTTATGGAATAGCACCTCCCCTCTGTGAGGGTACACCTCTATTTGTAATGGATGATTAAGTCTAGAACGCTCGTGTATGGCAGCCACCAAGCAAGAGCTGTTTATTTTTCCTCTGACCATTTCAGCAGGACAGAAACAGCATTGAAATGTAGGAGAGTCTTCATTCTGACTTAATCCTTAAATCGACCCCTTGCTGTGAATGGCAATTACAAGCGCCATAATACTGGCACTCACTTTTTAACAGCGAATCGTTCATCCGCATAATTTATTTGGTTTGGCGTCTGCCAGAATCCTTCCCTTTGGTTTGACATTTTGGGCTCAACAGTTGAGATATTTTTTCTGACTGGAGCTTTCCCCCTTAAATTAAAACAAACAGGAATAAATCAGGAGGGAATTAAATGCGGAGCAGAGAAGTGGAATTACTGTGGGAACGATTATTCAGGTTTGCCTCCAGCTGTGCTTCATGGCTTTAAAATTTGGGTCATTCACATGTCTTTTGGTTTCATTTCCAATATTGCATATTATTAATGTTTTCAAGAGCAAGCCATTTTGCCTGTCACCCACACTCACTTTGTATTTATTTTCCAGAGGAGTGCTGTGGGTTTTTAAGAACTGGAATGTTTTGGCAAATTGGGACAGGTTGAAGCAATCATTATTAAAAGCTACCTTATATTAATTCCATTTTTCCAATTACTGAAATATTGTGAAAGAAAACCGGGAGTCCAAAGTCAAATATAAATGGGTCAGCTTAAAAACACCCAATACAACACCAGGCACAGTAACAGAGGAGTAGTCACAAATATTTTGATGCCTTATGCCACCTATACTGTCACCTCACCCCTGCCCAAGGCACGGTCATTCCCAAAAAGTAGGAGCTCCAGGACAGTTTGAAGATGGTTTGTGAAATGAAAACCCCATTTTAAGAGATCAGCTCAGGAACATGTAAAGGTGACGGTTCCCCCCACACATGTGTGCTGGTTGTGTCCGACTCGAGGGGTGGTGCTCATTTTCCATATTCAAGTCGAAGAGCCAGTGTTGTGCAAGTCCATGGCCATGTGGCGGGCATGCGGCAAGGAAACACTGTTTTACCTTCCCTCTTTTTACGGCGGGGTAACCTTTTTTGTCTACTTGCTTTTACATGCTTTCGAACTACTAGGTTGGCAGGAGCTGGGGTTATCAGTGGAGCTCGCTCTGCTGGTGGCACCCAGGATTCGAACCACCAAGCTGCGATTTTGGGCAGCTTACATTTTTCGGAGCCTTTGTCCACTGAGCCACCATCCCCCCCCTTTCAGGAACATGTAGCCTCTTTCAATGTCTGCTTCTCACCACATGTACTAACCCCAAAAGACCAAGGTTACATGAAGCAAGCCATTTAAAAGGTTACAGAAGCCCAATCATAATCTTGCAGAACCAGGACAATACTGGCTTGTATGGGGAGGCAAAAAAAAGTTTAAAACTCCCCCTCCCCCCCCATCCTCCCAGGAAAAGGCAGGAGTTTTAAAATTTTTGCCACCCCAGCAGCCACCTGATTGGGTCTGGGGCCGGAAAAAAAAAAAAAAAAAAAGCCATACATAAGCACCACCCCACACAAAACACCATACACATAAGAACCCGAACCAAAATGAAATGCGAAATGAATTTTTAAAACAAAAAACGAAATAAAAACCCCCCCCTCCACAAAACTAAAAATGAAATGAAACGAAATGGAATTTTTCATTTGTGCCCATCTCTAGAAATTATTGCTTCTGTTGAATGCAGCCTAAAATAGCATTTCCCTTTTTTTTGGGGGTAAATATCTCATTTTAGTTCTTATTCAGCTTATGATTAATTTTACATTTTTAATTACTGTATGCAGGTTTCACTTTCTCTCCCCCTCCCCGGCAAGCTCAGTACTCATTTTACCAATCTTGGAAGGATGGAAAGGTGAGTCAATCTGAGCCTGCTACCTGGGATTGAACCAGGGGCATTTTCTGCTGGGTTGGGGGGCGATGTGGGTGGTGGTGGCAGGAAGAGTGCAAAAAAATAAAATTTGCCCAGGTGCTCGAAATCCTGGCTATACCTCTGGATTGAACCCCAGTGGGCAGCACAGTTTTAGCTGCAGTACAGGCATCTAACCACTGCGCCACAAGGCTCCACAAAGTAAACTTTGCATGGGGAAAAAAAAGTTAAGCAGCCCTGGGTGGGTTTCACCAACAATTTTGAATGCTAGAATAACTGTGAAGAATTCTCCAGGGATGCCTCCTGTAAATAGAGGCAACCTGTGTGGCCTTGGGCAAGCTGTACAGTCCCGGGGTGCCCAAAGAAGAAAAGAACACTAAACAACTTCTGAGTATCTCTTCTGGAAAACCCTGAAAAGGGGTCACTATACGTCAGGGTGTCCAAACTTTTGCATGGAGGGTCAGATTTGGTGAGGGAAAATGTGTGTGGGCCAACCATTCAGCTCATTTGGCCCCTGGGTTGGACTTTGCACAAGCCTCTAGGACAGCAAGGAATGCGAAAGGATGCTGCAGCAACACAGCCAGGGCGGGTAGGCTGGGCAGGTGGCTGGGGGGACAGACAGAGGCAGGGAGAGCGGGCAAACCTAAAACTGCAAGCTGATGCATCCATCCGGTATGGGAGGGGCCAGCTGTCGGAATGCATGACAGACTGAGCTGACGAGGAGAAGAGGTTGCGGGACACCCAGAACTTGGAATTGGCCACATTTGGCCCCCGGCCTGACTTTGGACATGCGTTGACTTGACGGCACACAATTATTTTTAACGGCTCTATCAGTTTGGAATATATGTACAGCTCCTCTGCCTCCTCTTGCTATTTGTCATCTAAATGATTTGCGGCGGTGTAATTTGAAAAAGAAGTCCACCTGCTATCTTGCATCTCTCTTTCAACCATATTTATTGTTGTGTAACTCCTTGGAATTAATCTCTCTTTGGAAAACACGAGTACATTATCAAACGGGATGATTTTTTTTAAAAAAATTATTTGCACGGTGTTAGGCAGTAAATAGCACGAGAGAAAAGAATGATAGTGACATTGGGCAGATGCCTTGCCGAAATTTTGAACATTTTTGCTATGGAAAATCTGACAAGCCTGGAAGATGCTAGGCTGAGATATTGGACTTTTGGGCTACCCTTCATTATTTATACAAAGTAAGGAAGACAGACGAGCAAAACAATTAATTTTTTCTTGCTCAAGTTTCCTTTTATTGTACTCTTTTTTGGCTGTTGCTCCATCGCTTCTCCGCAGCCCATATAAACTGAGAGAATGCTCTTATTTATTGTGACTGTATCTTTCTTGGCAAACACTACACTTACTTTTAACATTTTAAATGTGTTCTTCATTTATTCTCTAAAAAAAAGTATCAAACAAAATTTTTTTTGGACCTTATTTAATGGCTATCAAGACACAGCCTGCCCAAATTTGGCCGTTGTTTCCCTGAAGTTGCTACACTGGACACTAACACATGGCTATGCATTTTGCATTTTGCCAAGAACTGGATAATAAAATTTGCAGGGATGCTATCACATAAAGGGGAGATTAAGCTTAACACTGTTTGAGACAAATTGTTGGATGGATGTTTTGTGCCACGAACCTTTTCTTTATAAGGCAGTTAAATTTTCCAAAGTTGGCGCAAGGGATTAAAACAAAGAAAACAAAAATAGTTAAAAACTGCAATGGAATTCTAGGGCCTTAACACTATAATCTTTAAATTGTCTATCTGCAATCTCCCCCCGCCCCAGGCCCCCCTCTCCCCAAAAATCTCCCTGAGAAGCCCCAAGGCAGGAGTCTGGAGACTGCTAGACAACATGAGTCCTTAGACTGACTTAAGCCTTCTAATGGTGTGCAGCTTAGCAGACTTATCAAAATAGAATCCGGGCACCTGTTATAATTAAAAAGCTATTTATTGAAACTTTTATTTTATTATTATTATTATTATCATTATAATATTATTATTATTATTATTATTATTATTATTATTATTATTATTATATTATTATTATTATTTAGATACTAAAACCATCTAGCAAAAAAGCACTCTGGCGCTTTACATACATATGCAAAATACAAAAACAGTTTAAACAACTAAAATAGTAAATACAAACTAATCAATCAGACCAAATAATCAAATCATAATAATAAAAGAATAAGCAAATAAGCACAAATACAGCTCAGTGTGATGGCTGCCCTCCAAGAAAGCTTTTTTCCATCTCCGCAGGATCGCCCAGATCCGTTCGTACCTCGATGAGTCCTCCCTGAGGACAGTTGTGCAGGGCCCTCGTGATCTCGAGGATTGATTACTGCAACGCCCTCTACGTGGGGTTGCTCTTGACCCTTGCCTGGAGACTTCAACGGGTGCAGAATGCGGCTGCCAGACTGGTGGTGGGTGCTCATAGATACGATCACATCACCCCCATTCTGGCACGCCTGCATTGGCTGCCCATGGCTCTCCGGATAAGGTTCAAGGTCCTGGTTGGGTTTACAAAACCCTCCATGGCTTGGTCCTGAATACCTGTCGGAGCGTATCTCCAGAGGGCAACTGAGGCGAGGCCCACTAGAATGTTGCAGGTGCGCTCCCCTCCGAGTGGCCACTCCCAAGGAAGCGCGGAAGTAGCTTACGTGCAACCGTGCCTTCTCTGTGGTGGGCCCCACGCTGTGGAAAACCCTCTTCCGAGTGAGCTGCGCCTTGCACAGTCCCTGCCGCCTTCAAAAAAGCGCTTAAAACCATGCTTTTAAGGGAGGCATTTGGCGACCTTCTAATTTAATTTATAAATTTAATTGGGGGGGTGTTTTTATTCTTCTTCCCGCCTTCTTAACGCCTTTTGCTGAGGGTTTTCCCTCTCTCCCGTTTTTGCTTTATTTGATATGATTTTTTTGAGTCTTTTTTTGTATTGTATTGTTTTATTTTAACTCTTTTGTAAACCGCCCAGAGTTTCCATTGGAAGATGGGCGGTAAGAAATAAAACAAACAAAAAACAAACAAACAAAAATCAAACCATTTAACAATTTCAAAATAAAGAAGTTATTGTGTAACTAAGGAAGGTTACACAAGATATTTGCCTCTAACTGGAAAACAACAAAGGTAAGTTCCCTACACTATTACTGGGCCCCTGAGGCTAAGGGCCCTCATTAATTCCTAAGCTACATTTTGTCCACTGGACTCTTCACTTCAGGTGAAGAAGCATCCCAAAAAAACACAGTCCCCTCTCAGCACAGTTCATCCTCCGTTGTCATGGGGGGAAGTCACATGTTTGATACTGTCCAATCAGACCCCACTTGCTTCCTCGCTGCCCCGTTGTTGACATCTTCACAGAGCGATTGTTGACACCCAACTATACATCAGACTCGAGCTACAGTAGAAAATTGCACCTTATATTCAATGTTTACTTATGTCTACTCAGTGGTTCTCAACCTGTGGTTCCCCAGATGTTCCTGGACTGCAACTCCCAAATCTTCATCCTGCTGAGTGCCAGGATTTGGTGTTCAATTCAGGACACTGGAACCCAGTTTAGAACCACAGGACTGTATAACGCTAATCTTTCTTTAAATTCCTTCAAAGACTAATGCATATTTTGTGTGATTTCATGCACCACTACTTCTTCAGACAAAAAAAATGAGATACAGGCAAATTTAGCATTATACATGCCATATTGAGACTGCACCATGTGAAACTTCACTCACTGGAAAGAGATAATGCTAGGAAAAATTGAAGGACACTTTGAGGGACAGGATTGAGCAGGCCTTTTATGACGGGCATTCACACGACTTCCATAAATTCCGAAAATATAATTGTGAAATCTATTTCGATTATACTAAAAAGAAAACCATGTAAGTCTGGGTGGTATTGTTCTTTACCAAAGTGCTAGACATCCTTCTAGTGGTGGTGGCTTTTCTGAGCTCCATGGGTGGTGGCGGGGTGGGTGGTTGGGAAATAGAATGATCTTCAATAGTTGCTTTGAGTATGTGGGAGAGGTTCTCCTTGCCTAAAATATCAGGGAGGAGCAAATCCGATGAAATAGTCCTCTATATCCACCGAGGGTACTAGTGCATTTTAAACAAAAATGAGGGTGTGAGGGCTCACAGAGGTAAGCATGGCATGCCACAATCCAGGTTTTCTCCTTCATAAATCATCCATCCCAATATATAGACAGACCACTTTTTTCTTTCTTCGTTCATCCTGCATTATAGCAGTTGTTATCAAAATGTTAGAATTCACCACAACAACTGCCTGCCAGCACCAGGACAGGGTGAAATGAATCCCTCATGGGTCTGTTTATTTCCCCCCAAAATTTGGAAATGCCTAGTTTCTGTTAGGCAAATGTGTGCCGAGAAAGCTTTTCCCCTAAAGCCAAGATGTACAGAGAACGCCGGGCTGTCCAGTGCCTTGCATGTTCTTGTTTGGAATGTTCCCTTTTCCCCATTTTTCAAGGGCAAACGGCCACAAGTCCTCTCTCTTGGCTTGCTGCTGGGCAATGCCCCCGTGTGGAGAAGCCCCACCGTTTCAGAATATGTACCCTGATTGAACCAAGTGACTAGGAGGGTTCCTTTGATCGTGCCTGCGCCTTTCACAGAAACTATAACCCTTATATAACTTGCCCACTGTTTTCTCAAGAGGAACATCCAAAAGAGCCTCCTAGGAGAACACGGCCAGCTGAATAAATAGAAAAAATGGGAGAACGGTGCACATTACTCGCCGAGGTCCTCCTTTGGGTATTTTGATCCATGTACCCACACAGCAATGCGTTTGGAGAGAAGGGCGCGATATTGAAACACATGAAAGAACTGGTAAAGGCTGGAGAGATGCGGGAATGCATTTCTGGTAAACAGTACGTTGGAAAATGCATGTGTAGAGAGAGAGAGAGGAGCTGTAAGGTAACATCAGGACAACGGTGTCTGTATAATGAGACTGGCGGGCAAGGGAGGGAGCTGAATTCCCCCTCCTCTCCCTTTCTTTTTAATTTTAAAAGCATATTAGGAAGCAAAAGGGGCCAGTCTTAATAAAATCTGGACCTCTCGTACATTTAGAGGGAAGGAAAGAGCTGGGGAGAGAGGTGATAGAGATAGATACAGATAAAGACAGCTTGTGTATGTACACACACAGAGAGAGAGTTCAGCTGGATTCCAAATGTTAGCCACGGAGATCTGCATCAGCATGTTGCCATCTTCTTGCACTGACACTAAAAACATCTGTCGACGTACAGGTTGATCCTGCCTGCCAGAAAAGTAATTTTTGTAAAAGGGGGGGAAAAACCCTAGAACGCGGAAGTGGGAAATTTGGAAAAAAGCAAGAAAGAAGAGGGAGAAGGGGAGTGGGTGCCAATAAATTAGGTGAGGAAGTGGGAGGGGATATGAGAGGGGCTGTTTCCACACAATCCTTCATTTTTAGGTCGCCGCAGGGTTGCAGGGAAAGCAGGACATGAGGGCCATCCTCACAGGCATACGAGGATCTAAAAAGAAACGAGGGAAGGATGGTTGTGGGGCTCTGTTCTTGCGTGCCATGCCAGCCACAGCTTTTTGCTTTCTTGGGTTGAAAGAGCAAATAGTAACCAAACTCAGGTTCTTCCGTGTTCATAGGACAAAAAACCTGCCAAGTTATTTTGGCACAGGAGCGCCCCCCTCCATCTCTAGCAGCAGAAGTACAGTAATAGTACACTAAATAACTAAACATTTGCTGGCCTTCCCCGACACTTGGAATCAGCTCACTAAAGTGGGGGCTCAGCCTACATAATAGCAGAGCTGGGCCTGTCTTTGGCGGTTACTTCACGTCCTACCTTGTTCCGCGATTACGTTTTTTTCTGTGACAGCATTGTTCGCAGTCACATGGTTTTGTCCCTGTTCAGGTCCCTGTTTTCGTTTACCCATGGGTGATTACTTGTATCGTGACAACTGTTTTCTTTCATGTCCTTGTTTCGTGACAAACTTGGATTTCCTGGCTTCGCTTAGCTTTTTGTTTTTTGTCGGCTTCCATTTTTCGATATTTCAAATCCCCACTGTGGGCGCGTGGGCTGTCTTGGGAGGCCCGGGAGGAGGAGCCGGCGAGCCCAGGCAGCTGCAACGTCACCACTTGATGCGGGCGAGCAGCGGCAGTGGCGGCATGGGCGGTGGGCCAAAACACCCTCACCCGAACTCAGTCTGTGGGCCGGCAGGCGAACAGGCGAGGAGAGCTCAGCCCCACCTCTGGGACCTGAGGAGGATGACCTATGCCTGACAGTGGCTCTCCAAACCCGTCCCTTCAAGAGCCCGCCTACTCCTGCAGAGACAAGGCGGGCAGCCGAGCCTGGCCTGGCACAGGAGTTTTCCCGTCGGTTTTCTCGGTTATCGGAGTATTCCTAGAGTGAAAGGGGGAAACAGCATTGCTGTTACTTCACGTCCCTTGTCTCAGAAGAGGGAACCCGGAACAAAGCATGACAAGAGAATTCCCAAGCCCAGGGGCAGGTTTCGGCTTGTCATGCTCTATTCCCTGTTCAGGGGCGTGGTCAGACAAGGTTTTGCTGTCACGCTATGGACATAAAGTAATATTTTTTTGTACCAGTCCCAATGGGACAGCAAGGAGTGACGAATGGGATGTGAGGTAACGCCTTCGATGAAGCTGTTTGGATGAGTGGCGAAACATTTCGAATCAACGAGAAAAGAAGTCCAGTTGCATGACTCAACTTCCAGATAAACTCACCTGGAAGACTGAGAATCTTCAAAATCTTTAAAGATTTGAACTAGAGTTTAAATCAGAAATATTTTTTTTAGGTTTATTGCCATATACGATAGATAAACAACATTCTTATCTGTTACTACATCTTTTGACAGCAGCTAGATTTTTATGGGACCAGTTTTGGAAATAGAAATTCCCCAACTGATAAGATTATTATTAAAAAATATATTAGAATGTGCAGAAATGGGTAGATTAACTAAAAGACTAAAGGGGAGAAGAAGAATCAAAATTTTTTTTCTTGTTTGGGACCTCTCTTATAAATGTTGAAGGCTAAAGCATTGTAGTATAAAATAAAAAAATAGCAGGAGGGAAAGGGTGAATAGATAGCATAATGCCAGTGACATTATGAAACACCAACGAGATATGTTTTTGTTTATTTAAAAAATTTTTAATTTTTTAATGTGTACTATTTTCTTTTTTTTTTTTCTATCACTTTTCCTTTTATTTTTTCTCTTAGTATGTCCTTTCTATGTTTTTTTAAATTTAAAAATAAAACTTTTTAAAAAGAAAGATTCCCCCCCCAAAAAAACCTTTCAAATTTTGGGGGCTTACAGGGAGGAGCTTGAGCACCCCTGCCATTTATTCCTCTAGGTTAATCATCACCTAATTTGTAACTTAACATAATTTGTTACCTAACAAAATGACAAAACAGAATTTCATTTTTCGTTTCATGCCCCCTCTCTAGTTGCAAATAGATAATCACATGTAACAGTTATTTCTTGAGATACTTTAATTGCATTACAAGTATCTCAAAAAATAACTAGTTACATGTATGAGCTAAGCAGTTACAGATTTACTTTTTAGATCTAAGAGGTAACATCTAACTTATTCAACACATAAAAACAATGCATCGGAAGTGTGCAGTGTCATAAATTGCTGGCATAATACAGCCATCATAGAATCAGATGGTTTTGGATTTGTTGCATTTCATATCTGGAAATTTAGGGATGGTGTGGTAAATTTTAGAAATAACAGGTGGTATCCCCACAGATATTTGCATAAATCTTGTTTAACTTGATATGACTAATTGGTTAATTCCAAAGTGCCAGAGTAAAATCTCAGTCACGTATCCGGCCATGTGCTCAATCACATAACCAAGATGTGTTCTAGCACCTTATCAATTAGCGTCAATTAATTGCTGGAAATTATACAAAGCTCATGGAACCCCAATATAATTTTGTTCACCAGACTTTAAAAAAAGCATTGAAAATTATTAAATGCAATCCTACATAATCTTGCCTCCACTCCAGTTTTCTTTCCCTTTCAGGGACAACTGCAGCAATATTTAGCTTAGAAGTAAAAGTACTATATAAAGAATGCCTGTGTAATAGAGATGGGCACGAACCAAAAAAATGGCGGGTTCATTTTGGTTCATTTGATTTTTCCGGTTTGTTTTGTTTTGTTAATTATGCAACAATTTTTTAGAAAAAATTCATTTCATAATTCATTTTAGTTCAAGTTCATTTTCTTTTTTTTTTTTTTTTCTTTTGAACCCCACCGGTCCCGGGTTTTTAAAATTTTTATTATTTATTTATTTCTAAAACCCGCCGGCCCGGGGCCGGAACGGGTTATTTTTTTATTTTTAATTTATTTTATTTTATTGTTATTTTTTTTACTGCCTGTCAAACATCTGTAGCGTGGGCCAGTTGGCGTTGTCCCCCTCCCCCGGTGCTGGGCCCATGGGCCGGTTTTGGCGGCCACGGCCCCAAATTTGGGTTTTTTAAAAAATTTTCTCTCCTGCCGGGCCCCCAGATTGGGTCCAGTGCTCGCAGGCCAGATCAGTAAATTTTTATTTTTATTTTATTTATTTATTTATTTACTTTTACTGCCGACCATGTGGTCCGCCTATCAGCTGAAGCGTGAGCCGGTTGGCTTTGTTTTTTTTCTCCTCTCCTGCTGGCCCACAGGCCATTTCGTGACACCGTGGGCCATTTTGGTGGCCTGTGGGTCAGTTGCAGTGCTCCCCGGGGCTGGTTTCGGCAGCCCATGGCCTGATTTTGGGTTTTTTTTTTTATTTTTTAACATTTTTTCTCCTGTTGGCCCATGGGCCAGTTCGGCAACCCACGGGTCAGGTCCAGTTCTTGTGGGGGCCCGTTTTTGGGGGACATGGCTGGATCAGGTAATTTTTATATATTTGTATTTGTATTTTTTATTTGTATTTGTATTTTTTTTTTTTTTTGCTGCTGACCACGTGGCCCACCTATCAGCTGTAGCGTTGGGGCCCCCTTTGGGTTTTTTTCTCCTGCCATCTGGCTACAGCCAGGAGGACCGGGCCAGGACCACCCCACCCAGGTAGGAGACACCAGCGGAATGAAAATGAACCAAAATGAAATTGAAATTTCCCTTTCATTTGGTTTGTTATTCTTAGGGGGGCAGTTCGTTATTCATTTCATTTTGTAACAAAATAAATAATGAATAATAAAACGAACCAAAAGTTCATTTCATGCCCAGCTCTACTGTGTATGGTATTTGCAAAATTATGATTTTCAGAACTTCAGCTTTCTGTGTACATTTTCTTAACATTCTGTTGCTCAGAGCAGTTATTTATTTATTTATTTATTTATTCATTCATTCATTCATTCATTCATTCAATTCATTCATTATTGTGGTGGGGGGAGACACAAGTGTGGTTTCTAAGATGTAATGTCTGGTCCACCATGGATTACATTATCAAATAAAATGCACTGAAAATTACACAGGGGGATCAATGCCAGATATATACAGTTGTGTTCGCTTCGCTGGTTTGGTTCCTAACCACTACAGAAGCAATATATTTTAGTGGTCTAACACAAGATTGAAAGCCAGGAACACCCAGTTTCTTTCTAATCTTGTGCTTCTCATTGTGTGGCCTTCTGTGGAAAAAAAATTAAGTGTGTATGGGTTTGGTTCCTTTTGGGAAAATGTAAAAATTCAAGGTGGAGGGGATAAAATGAACCTAAAGAATCACCGTACTTCAGATGAAACATAAATAGCCCAACTCTAAAGGGAAGCACCTCAGTAATGGTCAAGCATTTTGGTCGAGAATGCTAGATCACTGCACATCTTAAGTCATTTTTGCGTTGAGGGGCTGTGTAGAATCTAAACATGGAGCTTACACTATCAGCTACCAGAACTGGGAATCTAGAAACCTAGAGGAATTGAAGAAATTGGAGAAATCTGAAATTCCAAACTGAATTGAAATGATTCAGGCCATTTTTGTAAGAGGATCTGGATCAAAGCAGAATTGGGGGTGGGGTGAGAGGCTGAGTTCCAGGGCAAAGTGAAATCAATTTACAAATGAATTGTATCCAGCATGAATCTGATTGGATGGAACAGACACCATTTCAGCCTACTCCAAAATAGCAAATTTTAAAATGCATAGTACACAATCCCTAGGCTAGTTATCTAAAATTTAGCAAGTTTACTCCTCTCCCGAGGATTTACCAAGTTTCCAAAGGTCATGTAAACCAATGAAGAAGCAAAAACCTTATAGCCATTTTAGTTTTCTAATGCATTGGTTTTGAATTCAGGGTTTTAAATTGCATTAGGAGCCTCAATGGAAGAGAGTGGTTAAACAGCTGCACTGCAGCTTTATCTGTGCTCACGACCTGGTTTAATCCCAGGTAGCCCAGGTACCCAACCTTTGGGTTT
>JAWVWN010003762.1:0-59158 GCA_037367305.1 Phrynocephalus vlangalii
GGGGGAAATACGGTATTTTAGGGACCATTGTCCTTCCCGCACATAAGCAGATAGGCCAGCTGTAAGGACAGTTAGGCATACAACCTAGGCAAGGATGGGATATCTGGATACTGGACCTAGGACGCAAAGCCTATAGACCAGTGGTTCTCAACCTGTGGGTCCCCAGATGTTCCTGGACTGCAACTCCCAGAAGCCTCCACCACTCGCTGTGCTGGAAGGGGTTTCTGGGAGTTGCAGTCCAGGAACATCTGGGGACCCACAGGTTGAGAACCACTGCTATAGACTAAGGAAGTAACAAGGTCTCTATATAAGAATAAGAACCCCTGACATGCTACTTTATATAACAGGTCTTTGTATTTTCTAAAAGACGTTACACTAGCCTGAAAGGAACCAGCACCATTCCAAGGTCAAACATTCTGACATCATAGGTACGAACATGTAACATCTTAAAAACATCCATGTGACCACAGGAACATAATTTAATTGGTGTCCAATGTTCTGGGGACAGCAAAACCCATCCATTCTTGCTGAGGGAAGGAACTTATAACCTTATGGATACAGATATGTTTTTTTCTATACTCTTTGACCTGCTTTATCTAATTTTTGGCTCCTCCAGTTTTACAAGACTGCGACTTTTATTCTTCCTCAATAAACCTCTTTTCTCTATCGGCAAATTACTTGTCTGTATTGGTCTCCTCATACTGTTCTTTACAGAACCCTGCCAGAGGAAGAAATAACCTATTTCAGCCCCCCTCCATCCCAATTTCTCTTTTAAGACACGCTTTCTACTGATTCTAAAAAAGGAGATGTTCCTGTTCCTGTGTAGATTCTAGGAACGAGCAAGAACCAAATAAATATTGTTGAGGATCCCTCTCGGCTCCTGTGGAAAAACAATGAGGAGGAGCCTGTTTGTTCCCCTCTAATTCTCTCAACAACATTGTGTTAGGTAATGACTGAAAGAGATTTAGGTTTCACATGCAGGCTGCCTTGCTTCAATGCAAAGCTCTGTGTGCGTAGGATAATGTTGCATTTGACTAAGCTATGTTAATGTAATCCCTTTCTTCCCTCACCTTCCCTCTAAGTCTTTTTGACCTATCCATTATTAACTAGTATTTGAGAATAGAAAAAAAAACCCTCCAAGTGTCTGGTTTTCATTTCTGCCTTTAAATGAAAGGTAGAAATTGCTTAGGGGCGTGGTGGCTCAGTGGACTAAGGCTTCCGAAAACTGTCGGCTGCAAACTGTCGGCTGCAAAGTGTCACTCCCGGGTGCCACGCAGCAGAGCAAGCTCCTGCTGATAAGTCCAGCTCCTGCCAACCTAGCAGTTCGAAAGCACATAAATGCAAGTAGATAAATAGGTACCACTGTAAAAAGCAGGTAGGTAAAACTGTGTTTCCTTGCAGCCATGTCAGCCACATGGCCACAGACTTGCACAACATTGGCTCTTTGGAGATGAGCACTGCCCCTAGAGTTGGACAAGGCCAGCATGCATATGCGGGGGGAACCTTTACCTTTAGGAATTGCTTACTTCTGAAAAAAAGCATGAGGGCTCATTGAAAAGAGATAATTAACAAGTAATCCCAGATGCAGAGAAGGCCACCCCAAGACAATCTGCTGTCTGAAGCAGAGCTGCGAAATACTCTGTCCCCAGCCACATGAAATGATGGATAATATCCAAAGCCTACCACATTACATGGGGACACATGGCAGAACCACCTTCTGCTCAACTCAGGCAGATGATTAATGAACGATCTCTCATCATGAGCATTCATGAGATTCTACTCTTGTTATCTGAAGTGGCAAATTGAGTAGTGGCTACTGAATGTTGGGTCCAACTAGTAAAGTTAGCACTGCAGTCCTCTTCCTAATAGCAGGGCTGGCCTGGAAGTAAGGTTATTTGACCCTTGTAAAGGGTTATGTCCTTTTGCTTAAAACAAACAAACAAACAAACATTCAGCTCTGAATATGAAGCAAAGTGTAAGAATCTGAAAGGTACCACAATAAACTACTATACATGTTGCAGGTGCTCAGGCTGTGACACACTCACTCTGTTCCACTCCACACTCTTGATTAGTTGGGCCAGCAGCTTGTTTACATACCTTTCTATACAACCTTAAAACATGTTAAGGACACTTGCAATTATCAGAATGGTAAAAGCCAAAACCTGGCCCAGGATACTCAATCCACCAACATTTCACATCTGCGCACTGTGGAATGTTCACCTGATCTGCATGGGGACCACCTGTGGCCAAGTTCAGACAATATAGTGAGTTAGAATAAATGGCGGGAATGCAGGTTCAAATCCATCCCCCACCCACAAAAGCACTGGGCCAGAAGTTCAGAAAGTAAAGCTGGAGAGAAGGTGGAAATGTGAGAGAGGAAATATAAACTGGCGAGCACTCCCTGTGGTAAACCTTGGGAAAGGTTAGGTTTCTTGGACCAAAGCCCCCAAGCTTTTCCAAGGTGCGTCCTCTTGCCACCTAGCTATCCTGACAGGTGCTGCTTCTCAACAGTGATATGCAATGAATTGTGGGAGCAGGACGCTCGAGCAGGACATGAATCATTACCGAGAAGTGGCAGCAAACAGCAAGGTCAGTCTTGGTCAAACAAGACTTTCAGTGTGGCACCAACTTCACAGAGCCTTTTCTGCACGGAAGACTTTTCAAAATCTAAGCAAGGCCTTTGGAATATTTCTGTTCTAACTTTTAGAGGTGGTTCAAAGCATTAGGGAACACTGCCCGGCAAGTAGCATAAATAATACATAGTTTCTAAAAGCAGCAAAAAAAAAAAAAAGGTATTAGAAAGGGAGGCAGTAGCGCTGGGGAAAAGTGGAGATGCTAAAGTGGGTTTTTAGATACACAAGTGTTTATTTGAAAGTTTGCTTTGTTATTTGTAATGTTCATTCCCCTTATAAGCTTTTATGACCTCTTTGTCACAATGTTTTATTTATTAAGTGCTTTGGAAAACACATTGCGATGGTGCCATTTGTTTGCCCTTCTTAAGGATTAAAGCAGCATCCTGACAGAACTGTTTGAACAGAAAAGGACAAGGAGGAGGATGCATCAGTAGCACTCTCCTGCCCGCCTTTACCTTAGGATGGAACAGTACATTTAATGTGCAGTAGCTGGTGAAAGATGAGCTTGGAAAAAATGGCTTTTGGGGGGCTCCAACTCCTCCTTGGCCAGGCTGCTTGGGGAATTCTGGGAGTTGTTTTCCCAAAAAGTGATTCCTCCCAGCTGTAATAGTGCTGCTAAATGCAGAGTACAGTAGGACCCCAGTATCTGCTGGGAATTGGTTCCAGGCCTTTCCGTGGATAATGAGAACTGTGGATAAGAGAGAACACCCCCCCCCCAAGTCAAATATGAAGTACAGTAGGACCTGTAACCTGTACTGGGAATCAGTTCCGGGCCTTCTTGTGGATAACAAAAACTGGAAAAGAGAGAACACCAATTCCTCTCCCCCCACAAAAAAACCCCTGCTGTTTTGTGTCAGTAGCTTGCTTTACAGCTGCTGTTTTGTGATGGCAGCTTGCTTTACAGCTGCTGATTTACAATAGTAACTTGCTTTATGGCTGCTGTTTGTGACAGTAGCTTGCTTTGCTGCTGCTGAATTATTTATTTATTTATTTCCTCTGCCAACCCTGGTTAACTGAATCAGTGGTTAATGAATCAGTGGATACAGGGGTCCTACTGTAGAGTGAAACTGACAAGATCTCCCTACAATATCTTTGTAGACCAAGCCAATTGTCTACATATAGTAGGTCATGCTTTTCTAACATTCTATTGTCTAAAAGCTAAACACTCAATTGTGAAACAAAGAAATCCCATAGTTGTGAGTTTTTTGGGCTGTTTGGCCATGTTCTTGAAGTTTTTCTTCCTGACATTTCACCAGACTCTGTGGCCAGCATCTTCAGAGAGCAAGGAGCTCAGGGAACTAGGAATTCTTTCTGTGCTCTGGGGTATAAAATGAGTGAGACTGTGGGAATTTAAAGTTGTGGGAAAGAGGAAACTTGTCCTATGCAGGAGAACCCACATGCCACTGCAGAAGTATACAGGTTGTAGCTGCGGCCTGGTATATATTGGGACTACAAACACAGCATCCAGAGCAGAATCAAAGTACACGAAAGACACTACAGAACAACCAGAAATATCAGCAGTAGCTGAACATACTCTGAAACAAAGGCTGATACTTCACGTCCCTCTCGCTGCAGTTCGCGGCCCCGCTGGAGACCCGTTCGAAGGAACGGAACCTCACGTCCTTGTGGGGTCAATCCGAGTTCGAAGGAACGGAACCTCACGTCCTTGTGGGGTCAATCCGAGTTCGAAGGAACGGAACCTCACGTCCTTGTGGGGTCAATCTGAGTTCACCCTGACCATGCCCCCTGAACTGCGCTCCAAGCGGGGTGAGAGATTCCCATCCTGGAGCTTGGGAATCTTTTCAATCCGCGTCTCGATCCATGTTGAAAACCGATTTCAACACAGAGGCAAGTTCACCTCGGCTCGAGGAAGGACGTGAAGTAACCACCAAACTGGACATAAAGCCTCTTCCAGGACATGGAGATACTGGACAACAGTACCAATCAGTATGTCAGACTACACAGGGAAGCCATTGAAATCCACAAACACAAGCATAGTTTCAACAAAAAAGAAGAAAATCTAAAAATCAACAAAACCTGGCTTCCAGTACTGAAAACTACAGCCTGCAAAAGATCATAGTTCAATGATTCCCACCCAGCCACAAGCGCCAGTGATCAATTTACACAACAGAACAGCTAACAACACCCATCAACCACAAAGAAGGATTGCTGCCACCCCTGATTGCAGTGAAACTTCTTAATCCCTCCATCACAATAAAATGACTAACATCTATTCTCATGCACAGGACAAGTTTCCCCTTTCCCACAGGCTTGCTCATTCTATACCCCAGAGCACAGAGAGAACTCCTAGTTCCCTGAGCTCCTTGCCCTCTGAAGATGCTGGCCACAAAGTCTGGTGAAATGTCAGGAAGAAAAACTTCCAGAACATGGCCAAACAGCCCGAAAAACTCACAACAGCTATCAGAGCCTGGGCGTGTTAGCCTTCGCGAATACAAGGAAATCCCAAATTTAAAAAAAAAAATGAAACCTCACAATTAGAGTTATGAGTAGGGTATGACTGTGGTTATCCACTGAACTTCAGTAGTGCCTATTTTAACTGCACAGACTTAAGCTGCAAAATATTTTTAAGTTTTAACAAAAGATTTTTCAGTGCTAAAAATCCAACCTTTAGCTTTCAATTAGAAAACAATTACCTTCCAAAGTAGTCGCAGCTCAGCCAAAGGTTGGATTCATTATATGGACTCAAATAGAGTGTTGTATTTATTGAACACTATGGAAATAACAGGGGCCTATATTGTAGTTTACAAAAATATCTAGACTTAAAATTTGGCAAGAGTAAGCTTCTAAGAAAGGGTTACCAGGACAACAACAAATTGCCAAAAAAAGTCCTAGTGGTTACATTCTCCAAAAAGAAACTCCTCCACACTTCAGATGTATCTATGAGCATCTATGAGATGTATCTATGATCTATGAGGATTATATGAATGTCAAAAATTAGGTCCTAGATCGGGACTAAACCAACTTTGAATTTGGTTTAAAATCGCATGATAGTCACATGGTTTTTGTGTTAGTGTGTGTCTTCTTGCATCTCTATAGAAAGCCACACAGAGACCTTAGTATGGCTGGAGAGTTTAGTTTTTAGGTCTCTGCCATTTACTCCGAACTTATAGGCAGCAGAGGTGTAGCTAGGGCTTCCAGAGCCCAGGGCAAAAGTCAGTTTTTGCGCCCCCCCCCAAGGTGTGAATCAATTATAATATAAAAATATAATATAGAAAGATAAACATTGCAAAAACCTAAACAGCATGGGGTTTAGGCTGCCTGACAGGCAGGCAGGCACCCCGCCCCCTGAGAGGGGCGGGTCCTAGCAAGGGCTGCGTGTACCATTTGGGCCCAGTGGGTGCCCGTTGGTGTGACCTGCAGGAGGGGTGGGCCGCACAGGACCACCTGGATGGGTGCCACGTGGGGCCCTCGCTCCCGGTGCTCAATGCCCTCCCCATCACACCATGGGCGAGAGGCCCACCCGCATCGCCCAGAGGGACTGAGGGGCCGGCGTGAACAGGGCTTGCTTGGCTCCTGGCGGGCACGCCGGGTGGCGGGCCGGATCTCCCCGCCCCACTGCTCCATTTTCATGACACATCATTGCTTGCTTTTTTTGGTCCCGGGGTGGTGGTGGCCCGAAGGAGGCCATCCTTCAGGCGTCCGCTGGGCTCGTCGGCCTCCCCCTTTATTGGGCGCGCACAGGGTGGTGGTGAAGCTGGCTGACTCTCTGCGTGTACTGTCCCTGCCGGCCACCCAACCTTGCGGTGCGGGTGGCGTGGGAGGGGGTGCCAGCAGAGCGGAGCGGAGCATTTCCCGCCTCTGGCCTTCATGTGGGGGTGGTGCGGTTGGAAGCAGCAGCTGGACTTGGAGATGGCAGGTGGGAGGGTGGTTGGCGATTTGGTGCCCCCTAATTGTTGTGGCAAGGGCACCCCACCCCCTTGCCCTACACACCCAACGCCCCTGGTAGGCAGGAGGAGATCATGGCTGGCCGTTCATCAGGCCTGCAAAGAAACATCTACAGTTCTTCTATGTGGCATTCTGTGATTTCATTATACCAGATGCAAGGAACAGCAGCAGCAGCAGCAGCAGCAGCAGAAAATAATAATAATAATAATAATAATAATAATAATAATAATAATAATAATAATAATAATAATAATAATAATAATAATAATAAAAGGCAGTGATAGTAATCTTTATTTGCACCAACACAAGCATTTATGTATGCCTGCAGCTCTCTACTCCAACTGGCTTGCCAGCCAAGTGAAAGGGTTGGGAAAGCCAGCCAGGGGGAGGATTGCTTAAAAATTAATGTTGGGAGAGGCATTTGCCCATGGGGAATCGATCTAAAGGAATTGATTCTACATCCCAGTCAAAATGAATGATCCTGTGAGGGAAGAGTAAAACAAAAAAACCTCACTGCTGATTACCCTCCCCCCCCCAATTCCCTGTCAAATTAACCTGCACTTCTACATGCATTGTGTATTTACACACCCATTGATTTAAAACACACTAAACCTGTTTTAAATATGTGTGCTGTTGACGTTTTTTTAAGTAATGTAACAGCTTTCCATGCGATTGTAAGGCTTCTCCTTGGTGAGCATTCAGAACTTCTGACAAATTTGAACTTCCTCTAATGATTTTGATATTACCTCAGTAGTAGGGAAAGGGGTGCTCCTGTCAAAGGGGCAATAAAACCATCAAACACCGGAAGTCCCGCCCCCTTACCGGAAGTCCCGCCCCTTACCGGAAGCCCTACCCCTTACCGGAAGTCCCTACCTTCCGCCCCGCCCCCTTACCCGGAACCGGAACCTTCCTGGGCCCTTTGACCTGGAAGTGACGTCCTCTTTCGCCTGACCCGGATGGGGAGCCTTGCCCCCTCTCCCCGACACGTCACGGGGTCCCCCTACCCCACCCTCAGGCATGCCCGGGCATGCCTTCCCCTAGGGCGCTGCCGCTGGCTATGTGTTGCCTGGGCCTGTCTTGCTGCGTGTGCGCATGCCTGAGAGGCCTTTATAAGAAGAGGGGAGTGTTCTGCGGTGCCCGCCGCCGCCTTTTCCGCTGTTCCTGAAACCGACTGGCCCATGGTCCCTGCCGTCCCGTTTATGTGGAGAAAGATGGCGTCTTCAAGCAAGATAGGGTTTTCCTCCAGCTTGCCGAAAGACACCCCGGACTCACCGCCGAAAGCAGAGAGCGTGGACTCCCCTCCGAAGCCCGAGAGCCCGGACTCTCCGCCAAAATCCTGGACCCCGAAGATAGAGAGGCAGCGGTTGAAACCGAAAAGGCGTCTGCACCCCCACATGCACCACGGGCCTATGGGATTTTCCATGCCCCTCTGCCCCCTAAACACCCCATCACGGAAGCCCAGCTCTGCGCCCAAAAAGCCGCCCAAGCCTGCCCTTCACGCTGAGGAGACCCTGTTTTGGTCCGATCTTGAGTGTGATTGTCCTCATGGAGTAAGAGCAGGATGGCAGAAACCAAAAGAGAAATTGGGGAGTGAATGCTCAGATGGTTCCGAACCTGGGCCTCTAGAGGAGCCACAAGAGGATATTTGGACTTCTGCAGATGAGGGTTATGAGAGCGGTTCAGCGGCCGAGGTGAGTTTTTTCATTAAATTGTTTATAACTCTCGTTCGGGGTTGTGGGGGGGCTGCAAAATTTAAAACTAAGAGGCTGTTTAATGCTCTCTCAACAGGACACTCTGCTGGAGAAAAAGAATCTGCCGAGAAGTCATAGCATGTGAAAAAAAAAAATTCTGGCGCTTCAAGTGGTTTCAACATATACTCTGAGAATATAACAGCTTATTCAATAATGTCTGTCTTTATGTTTAAAATTAGAAAATAGCCTTTTCCATCCTATTATTTGCAAATATTAAACACATTATAAGTCTGGTAAAGCCTTGAAATCTTAAAATGCTCCAGCCTTATTCTCTTGTGAATAAAGTTTATTTAACCCCTTAATCTGTGTTCATATGTCTGTGGGCTGCTAAGATGCCTGACCACGGGGATGTTCTAAAAAATATATATTATACACCGGATTCTGTAGGAAGTTTTGGAGGTGTTACCCCTCTATTTAGTGAGGCAAAAAAGCGCATCAAATCATTAAGGGTCAAGGATGTTTCTCGATGGCTTTCTGATCAGGATGCCTATACACTCCATAAGCCGCCGCCGAATACATTTTAAAAGAAACAAGACTATTGTCTCAGGAGTCGATGCACAATGGCAGGCGGATTTGGTAGATATGCAGCAATTTTCAGAGTACAACAGGGGCTACAAGTACATATTAACATGCATTGATATTTTATCTAAATATGCCTGGGCTGTGGCTCTCAAAGACAAGACGGGGCGGGAGGTGTCCAAAGCTTTAGCGGCCATTTTCAAACAAAACCATAGACATCCCGAGAAGCTTCAAACAGATCGAGGTTTAGAGTTCCTAAATAAGCCTGTAAGCCTGCTGTTAAAGAAACATGGGATACACCACTTTGTCACCAATAATGAGGTCAAGGCTGGTGTTGTGGAAAGGTTTAACAGAACTTTAAAAACAAAAATGTGGCGGTATTTCACAGCCAATAATACGTACAAATATATGGATGTATTACCTCAGCTCCTAAGAAGCTATAATCACAGCATGCACAGAACTATCAAGGCTAGGCCTGTAGATGTGACCCCTCACAACTCTTTGGCCATCTGGAAAACAATCTATGGGACCTCTGCTAAAACGAAAGAGGAGAGGCCGCTGTTCAGAAAAGGAGACCATGTCAGGGTTTCAAAAATAAAGGGGGTGTTCGATAAGGGTTATGAACAGAATTTCACTACAGAGATATTTATAGTGGATCAGGTTATCAAAAAAGCAAAGAGACCCGTATACCTGTTAACAGATTACCATGGTGATGCTATTGTGGGGACATTCTATCCCGAAGAACTACAAAAAGTGAACCCCCGAGAAGACCGGGTGTATAGAATTGAAAAGGTATTGGCCACAAAAGGCCGTGGCTCAAGAAAACTTCACTTAGTGAAATGGAAAGGTTGGCCCAGTAAGTTCAACAGTTGGGTGGCTGCCTCTGAAATTTGTGACCCTGTATAGAAGAGTTGGAAATGGGAGATAACGGATTTTACATCACACTCCCCAGCAATGCATGCAAGGAAATATTTCCTCAAAATACAAATGCTAATTTTACAACACTGCTACCACAACCCTTAGATCTGAGCGGTGCATGGGAAGTTGGTCTGGCTGAAATTCAGTACCCCCGCAGCTGGTACACACTGACTGAAAATGCCATGTTTTACATTTATCAGGATGCAACTAAATGGGGCTTTCTACTACACAGAGGTTATTACAAGAGCATTCAATCTGTTTTGGATGAAATGAATGACAATATAAAAGTAGCCATAGATCCGCCTAAAATACGTTTTGTCTACGACCCTGTAAAGGGTAAAGTTAGATTCATAGGGGAAAACACATACAAATTCTCAGCCACTGGGGGGTTAGCCCACCTATTGGGCCTACCACCCGATGTTCCTGTCGATAAAATAGACCACGCTGCAGACATTACCAGAGGGGTCAGCGCATTGTACCTGTATACGGATATCATAGAGCACCAAATTGTAGGAGACAGCTCTGTACCCCTGTTACGGTGCATACCCGTCAGAGGAGAAACTTATGAATGTGTCACCATAACTTACGATAAGCCGCATTATATGTTAATGAGCAAGAGCCACATCAACACAATAAGCATTGAAATAAAGACCGACCAGAACCAACACGTGCCATTCAACTGGGGGAAAGTTGTCGTGAGGTTACACGTTCGACCCAGAAGAGGTTATTTTTAGAGCGTGCAAAAGAGAGCTGCATGAGCCAAAAATGGTTGTCGTTAAAGATTATGGAAATGTAGATGCCTATAGGGCCTACTACAAAGCCCAGGCAGGCCGTGGTCTACCTGGTTTCCATGGAGCTGTAAACATGTATGGAGCAGGTCTGGGGGGCATTTTTCGTGGACTTTTCAGAAGGGCTGTTCCTCTTTTGAGGAGGGGGTTTCAGATTATTAAACCTCATGTTAAGACAGCCATGCACAACATAGCTGGAGACGTAGTGAGTCATGTTATGAAAAAGGTGAGAACCCAAGAAGGTTCAGGTCTCATGTACCTAAAAAGAAGGGGAGGAGTTAAACGAAAAGCATCTCACCAACATATTGGAGCACCTCAGCCCCTAAAAAGAAGGGGTATCCGTGGTAGAAAAAATCAGAAGCTTCAGGTCAGGAAGAGGAGAGGAGGCCGCAAAACAAAGATACTAAAACACAGCGGAAGAGACATATTTTAAAATGGCATTCATTCATAACTCCTCTGAAGAATGTACCAAATCCGAGCTGGATCTTTTTCAAATATCACCAACACAAACCTGCGTGGAAAGCAGTATGTACGTTGAAGTCCCGCCTCTGTCAGCCCTAAGCCCTAATGCACCTGTGGAATTTTATATAACAGGGGCGAGTGAATTTTATTTAGACCTCAGTCATTCGCTTCTTTTTCTGTGTTGCAAAATAACAAAAGCAGATGGTTCAAACATGGCTGATGCCGCCAAAATGGGGTTGGTCAATTACCCCATTGCCTCGCTGTTTAGCCAACTGGATGTTACCCTCGGCGATAGGCTGATCAGTCAGAGTCACAACTGTTATCCCTACCGAGCCATTTTAGAACTGCTTTTGAACTACAGCGCCGATGCCTTGAGTACACAATTTGCAGCAGGTGGTTTTTATAAAGATGCCTATCAAACGATGGAATCTACAAGCCTAGCAGCTGGTGAGGGAAACTGGGGCTTTAAATCTAGAGCACATCAGACAGCGGGTAGCCGGACCTGGGATCTGATGGGCCCATTACACAGCGATATATTTTTCCAGGACAAAATGCTGCTGAATGGTGTAGATGTGAAGATCAAACTCACACGCAGCAAGGATGCATTCTGTTTGATGAGTGGAGATGACAATGCAAATTATACAGTACATATTTTAAATGCAGCTTTGTTTGTTAAAAGAGTGAAAGTATCCCCCGGTGTGCGTCTAGGGCACAGTGAAGCGCTTCTTACCTCTAATGCAAAGTATCCTGTTGAGCGGATCGGAATGAAAGTTTTCAGCATAGCTGCGGGGAGTCTTGTCTGCAACCAAGAAAATCTTTTTTTGGGGCAACTGCCTAAGAAACTGGTCATAGGCTTTGTTGACAATGAGGCATTCAGCGGTCAATACACACGCAACCCCTTCAACTTTAAACACTACAACGTCAATTTTGTAGCGTTGTATGTGGATGGAGTTCAGACCCCATCAAAGCCTCTACAGCCTAATTTTCGAGACAACCTATGCGTACGTGAATACATGCAATTGGCCAAAGCCACGGGGAGAAGCATGAAAGATTTGGACATAGCTATTAACCGTCACGAATTTTTGCAGGGGTACACACTGTATGTTTTTGACCTCACCCCTGATCAGGCCTGCTCTGACCACTATTCTCTGATCAGAACAGGTAACCTCAGAGCCGAGATCCGCTTTGCTGTACCCCTTCCCAACACTATTAATATGATTTTATATGGGGTATTTGACAACGTGATTGAAATTAATCACAGCAGAAACGTCCTCTTTGATTACATGTGAAGATGAACACAGTCCAGATATTGAATTTATTACATAAAAACAAATACTTTGCAGGTGTTTATCCCAGTGATATGCTACCCCGGGCGATTATTACCAAGCGGCCAGCTGGGATCGTGGTCAACACCCATCCTCACACACTGCCTGGCGAACACTGGCTGGCTATCTATCTACCAGTACATGGCCCCGCGGAGTTTTTTGATTCATATGGAGCAGCCCGAAATAATCCGCTATTTCCTGAAGACATCTATGACTTTTTAATGAGGCAGACCAATGAGATAACATACCAAAGGAGTCAGTTACAGCATCCCTTAGCTGCCACCTGCGGCTATCACTGTGTCTTCTTTTTACAGAACAGAACAAAAGGCTTCTCTTTTCCAAAAATATTAAAAATGTACACTGGCAATTCAGTGGGCAATGATACGATGGTAGTCAGCTTTGACAAGCTCTCTGGAGGGTGTCGACTGTGAGGATTCCACATGCAGCCAGGCTGGTCTCTTGAATTGTTTCTTGCGTGCAGCATCAGACCCTGGAATAGCCGGGTGTTTAGAGGTCTCTGTTTGTAGTGGGCTGACTTTCAGGTTTTCTAACTGCTCTCTAACAGATGAATTACCCACAACAGATGTGGGCACATTTAGTTCTGCCAATGCTTTAAGAAATACATCCCAGCCTTTTGGGCGCTTCTTCTCAGAAATAATATTAGATTGGGTGGCCCCTTTAATCAGGTCGAGAATGTGAGACCCTGGTAAGGCGTTCCCGTGATACACAAAGGTGCCTCGCTGATCCCAGCTAGAAATATCCTGATGCTGCTTTATCTTGTTCAGCAAAATTTCAGCATTTTTCTTAAACCTTCTGGGGATCCCTTCTAAAACTTCTGGAACAATTGTATCACTCTCAGGCTGGGGGATGTGGAGGGGACAGGTTGGGAGGTTGGGGTTTGGGGGGATGCAGACATTTTTTCCACATCATCATCTTGTTTGTTTAGTGCTAAGTAGCGCTGTAGAACCCCTGTGTAGAGTTTTATTTTTTCATACTCTGACAGGTCAGTCCTTAAGAGAATCTCCCTCATCTCGCTGTCAAGACGTCTCATGGTTGTGGTTCTAATATTTTCTGGGACACCCCGAAGCTGATCTAACTGAGCGCTGGGCACTAGATATAATTTTTCAGCATATTCCATTACTTGTTAGTTAAAAGACCCGTTATTAGGGGGACCGCGATGCTTAGCAGGGGACCCAGAAAACCGCCGTTTTGCTTGACAATGTATTTTCTCCTTTTCAGGGAGAGCCTCTTGTTGCCCAGGCTTTTAATCAGAGCACGTTTTTTCCTTAAGACCCCCACCTGCTTGGGTGTTAGGGCAAAATTACCCTTTAAAGTATTCAGAGCAATTTCTGAAATGGCTGTTACCAAATCATCTGAGGCACCGCATAAAATGGCTTTTCTCTGGCGCAGGGGCGCCTTAATAAGGATTTTTAAGAGGGGAAGATTTCGCCGTATACATGCTGACATGTTGGTGGGGAGAGGTGCTGTGAAATAATTAAAGTCGTTTAATTTCCACGTGTACCTCTGCAAACTGCTGAGAAATGCTAAAAAGTTTCTTTCACGTCGCAAAAAGCGTTCCAGGCCTGCTACACACCATAACCCCACAAATGTTCAGCAGCCCTGTTCTCTAGAGACCTCACAGCACCCAGAGGTAAATGTTGGTGAATCTTCACAGCCCTGTTCTCTAGAGACCTCACAGCACCCAGAGGTAAATGTTGGTGAATCTTCACAGCCCTGTTCTCTAGAGACCTCACATCACCCAGCGGTAGATGTTGGTGAATCTTCACAGCCCTGTTCTCTAGAAACCTCACAGCATCCAGAGGGTGAGGTTGGTGAATCTTCACAGCCCTGTTCTCTAGAAACCTCACAGCATCCAGAGGGTGAGGTTGGTGAATCTCCAGATTCTGTAAATGACAATGCATCATCTGGTCAGCAAGCTCCCCCTGTTTATGCTGAAATTTTGAGAACATGGACCTGGGTGCAGGAACAGTATAATGCTATGCGTAGGGGTATTATTTTCCGCTTTGTTAATCTGGAGCATATTGGTTCCTATGCTGATGCAATGTCAGCACTTTATAATGCAATACAGCAGGTGCTTAATGATATCAACCAGAACATTGACCCTGAAGATTTTGTTCAGATGCGGCTTGAGGGTGGTAACATGAGAGATGCTTTATATTCAGTAAAACAGTCAAAAGAAGCCTTGGACCCCGAGGCATTCCTAACAAATATGAGTAATTTGTTACAGAGCAACATGGAACTTTGTACAGAGGGTGCTTTACGTTTAGTTGTTACAATTGTTAAACCACCAAGAGGCGGCGGTAGGCCAAACAGACGCTTGAAAACTATACCATACAGCAACATCATTGCTAAAAAGAGGCAACACCTGGTAGATTTTAAGAGTGTGGATGGCATGCTCTGTTTCGCAGGAAGTTTGTCTGCTGTCATAGCTCATGCTGATTGTGGTGCAATACCTACAGACTCTGAGCTGGTGCAAGCTGCTAAACAGCTCTGTCAGGAGGTTGGGTGGCCTGAGCAGAAACAGGTGTCTTTGAATGACATTGGTCTTTTTGAACACCATCTACAGCGGAATATCCAAATTGCTCTTTATAATAAGGATGGCTGGGGCTTATTTAAGTCGGGACTCAGCGCTATGCCCAAACACATACCCTATTCCTGTATGATAGTCATTACTATGGTGTTCTTAATGTAAAGGGGCTTTTTGGTTCAAAAAATTACTGCTCCTATTGTAACACCCTCTATCAACATACACATCGCTGCCTATTTTTCTGTAGGATGTGTTTGAAAGAGGATTGTACCCCTAAAATAGATGAACAGCAGAGATGTGGTTGTTGCAAACTGCTCTGCCAATCAGCTGACTGTTTAAAAGCTCATGACCAACTGGCCTCAGAAGGTAAAGTGCCCTGTGTGCTTAAGATATATTGTAAACAATGTAGGCATTATCAAAAGTACGATCATAGCACTGCCAGTTGCCGAGGGCGTCAATGCACAATATGTTGGGATATCTTAAAAGAGGATGATGAAAAACATCTATGCATTATGCAACCTGTTAAATACCCTGAAATTTCAACGCAATATATATTTTATGACATCGAGGCACAACAAGACACAGGCGTACATGTAGCTAATTACTGCTTTGCTGAGGCTTTTGGTGGGGAAACTGTGGAATGTTTTCAGGATGAAATGAATGTGCTCCCTGAAAAAAATGCTGCTACTGGTGAGGTGGATGAGATTGAGACGGATGAGGAGGAGGAGGTGGAGGAGGAGAAGATCCTTGGTGTAAGGAGTGCTAAGAAAAAGGTGAGACGTTGGCCTTATGGTCGGACTTGGGAGTTCAAAGGAGAGTCGTGCATAGCAGACTTTATATTGACATTCACTAAAGATAATCGTTTTAGCGGTACTACTTTCATAGCCCATAATTCCAAAGGTTATGACTGTTATTTCATGCTTAACCAGCTGGTTAAAGAAAAACTGGCTGTAGATATCATAGCTCAAGGTGGGAAACTCCTCTGTGTCACCGTTAAAGGCCTAGGCATAAAATTCATGGATTCACTCAGCCATTTGCCCATCGGGCTCTCTAAGCTTCCGAAAGCGCTTGGATTTTCGGGGTGCAAAGGATATTTCCCACACTATTTTAACAGGCCTGAAAATAGTAATTATGTAGGGCCTTTGCCCCCGCCAGAAGACTACGGGCTGCAGTACATGATGCCTGCTGAGCAGAAAGCTTTTTTAGAATGGTATGAAGAGAATAAAATGCAGACATTCGACATGAAAAACGAGATAGCACATTATTGCAAGCAGGATGTACATATCCTGGTGCAGGCTTGTACAAAATATCGCCACGAAATCATGACGCTGACCTTAAAAAAGATTGTGAAAAAAAAAGAAACTGAATATTATGCCATAGACCCCCTCCAATACCTAACTCTGGCCAGCGTGAGCCTAGCCATGTACAGGTTCAAATTTATGCCTGAAGATTCCATAGCGATACCACCTGCAGATAATTATCACCACCAGGTCAAAAGATACTCAACACCTGCCATCCAATGGTTGCTGTACCTTAAACATAAAGAAAACCTAGAGATCCAGCATGCCTTAAATGGTGGCGAGGTTCAGGTGGGTCAATATTTTGTTGATGGCTATGCTGTAGTAAATGGTCAGCCAGTCTGTCTGGAATTTCTGGGTTGTTTTTATCACGGGTGCCCCCTCTGCTACCCTGCAGAGGACTGGAACCCCTTGATTGGTAAAACTTACAGGCAGCTTCATAATGCTACTGAGGAGCGGACAGCAATCCTGAAAAGCATGGGTTATGAAGTGAGATCAGTTTGGGAGCATGAGTGGAAAAACATGATAAAAACTGACAAAGAAGTCCAAAACTTCCTTGCCACCGCACAGTTTCCAGAGCCCTTAGAACTGAGGGATGCCCTCTTTGGTGGACGTACAAATGCAGTGTGTTTGTACTACAAGCCGGCGAAGGGGGAGGAGATTCGTTATTATGATTTCACGTCCCTTTATCCCCATGTACAAAAAAACAGGGAGTACCCCCTTGGACATCCGATAATAGTCCATGAGAACTTTGATTCTCCTACAGATTACTTTGGGTTGATAAAAGCCAAAGTTTACCCGCCAAGAGGTCTCTTCTTCCCAGTGTTACCGTCGAGGGTAGGTGGAAAGCTCATGTTTGTGCTGTGCTCTACATGTGCAGAACTCCGCCAGCTAGAACCATGCAATCATTCAGATGATGAGCGGGCTTTAACAGGGACCTGGTGCACTATAGAGATGAATGTTGCTATAGAGAAGGGGTACAGGGTTGGAAAAATCTTTGAAGTGTGGCATTTTTTTCAGAGATCGGGTGATTTGTTTTCTGATTATATGAAGACACACCTGCGGCAGAAACAGGAGGCATCAGGTTTTCCCCACTGGTGTGTCACAGAGGCTGATAAAGATAAATATATAGCAGATTACCTCGAAAAAGAGGGGGTGTTGCTACGCCGCAAAAAAATGAGGCCGAACCCTGCAAAGAGGCAGATTGCTAAGTTGTTTTTAAACTCACTGTGGGGAAAATTTGGCCAGAGGACAAACCTCCCTAACACAGAGGTAGTAAGGGACCCAGACAGGTTTTTCAATATCTTGTTCTCAGAAACATTTTCAGTTTCCATGTGTGAGTTTCTTGATGATGATGCGGCCTGCGTAACCTGGAAGCATAACACAGACAGAATGACAACCTCAGGTATGAAAAATCCCTTCATAGCCTGTTTCACAACTGCATATGCCCGTTTGGAACGTTATAAACTGTTGGACCGGCTGCAGGACAGGGTCCTGTACCATGATACAGACTCTGTTATTTTTGTTCACAGGGAGGGTGATTGGAACCCCCCTCTGGGGGATTATCTGGGTGACTTAACCAGCGAGATACCAGAGGGGGAGCACATTACTCGTTTTGTTTCAACAGGCCCTAAGAGCTACGCTTACACATTGTCGGGGGGCAGTGCCTGTGTGAAAGTCAAAGGGATCACACTGAATGTGGCAAACAGTGAGAAAATTAATTTTGACACTCTTCAAGACCTCGTGTTTGCCTATGTTTCAGACAAGAAAGATAACCCTCCTCGTGAAATAGTTGTAGAACAGCCGGGCATTGTGAGAGATAAACGACAGTGGCTCATCCACACTAAAACTTTAAGAAAAACACAAAAAGTAGTGTATGACAAAAGAGTGATTACGGACGGATTTAAAACGGTCCCTTATGGATACTAAGAGGAGCACTCTGTGGAACCATCCTTTTTCAGCAATTCTCGCGGGACCCAGTGGTTGTGGGAAAACCTTCTTTGCAAAAAACATGTTGGAGAATGCGTGTTATGTATTTTCTGAAATGCCTGAGAATGTTGTATGGTGTTACAGTTGCTGGCAGCCTCTGTATAAAGACCTATTGTGTAAATATTCATTTATTAAGTTTGTAGAAGGATTGCCTGAAAACTTTGCTGATAATGTCTTGTTACCCCCCGATAAAATAAACTTCTTAATTATAGACGATTTGATGAATTGTGCTGCTGATAATAAGGAGGTTGAAAAACTCTTCACGCAATATGTGCACCACAGAAATGTGAGTGTATTTTTTCTTACACAGAATATTTTCTGCCGTGGTAAAAGCAACAGAACCATCAGCTTAAATGCTAAATATATGGTGCTTTTTAAAAACCCAAGAGATAAATTACAAATTGCTACGTTAGCACGGCAAATGTACCCCCAAAATGTTCCATTTTTCATGGAGGCTTTTGCAGATGCTACCAAAAAACCCCATGGCTATCTGCTGGTGGATTTAAACCCAAATACCCCTGAGTCTTGCAGACTGAGAACGGGTCTATTCCCACCTGACTGGCCTGCTGTGTATACAGTGAAAAAGAACAAAAAGGGTTCCCGATGATTCTTTTTTATTTATTGGTCACAGCACCTCTCCCCACCAACATGTCAGCATGTATACGGCGAAATCTTCCCCTCTTAAAAATCCTTATTAAGGCGCCCCTGCGCCAGAGAAAAGCCATTTTATGCGGTGCCTCAGATGATTTGGTAACAGCCATTTCAGAAATTGCTCTGAATACTTTAAAGGGTAATTTTGCCCTAACACCCAAGCAGGTGGGGGTCTTAAGGAAAAAACGTGCTCTGATTAAAAGCCTGGGCAACAAGAGGCTCTCCCTGAAAAGGAGAAAATACATTGTCAAGCAAAACGGCGGTTTTCTGGGTCCCCTGCTAAGCATCGCGGTCCCCCTAATAACGGGTCTTTTAACTAACAAGTAATGGAATATGCTGAAAAATTATATCTAGTGCCCAGCGCTCAGTTAGATCAGCTTCGGGGTGTCCCAGAAAATATTAGAACCACAACCATGAGACGTCTTGACAGCGAGATGAGGGAGATTCTCTTAAGGACTGACCTGTCAGAGTATGAAAAAATAAAACTCTACACAGGGGTTCTACAGCGCTACTTAGCACTAAACAAACAAGATGATGATGTGGAAAAAATGTCTGCATCCCCCCAAACCCCAACCTCCCAACCTGTCCCCTCCACATCCCCACAGCCTGAGAGTGATACAATTGTTCCAGAAGTTTTAGAAGGGATCCCCAGAAGGTTTAAGAAAAATGCTGAAATTTTGCTGAACAAGATAAAGCAGCATCAGGATATTTCTAGCTGGGATCAGCGAGGCACCTTTGTGTATCACGGGAACGCCTTACCAGGGTCTCACATTCTCGACCTGATTAAAGGGGCCACTCAATCTAATATTATTTCTGAGAAGAAGCGCCCAAAAGGCTGGGATGTATTTCTTAAAGCATTGGCAGAACTAAATGTGCCCACATCTGTTGTGGGTAATTCATCTGTTAGAGAGCAGTTAGAAAACCTGAAAGTCAGCCCACTACAAACAGAGACCTCTAAACACCCGGCTATTCCAGGGTCTGATGCTGCACGCAAGAAACAATTCAAGAGACCAGCCTGGCTGCATGTGGAATCCTCACAGTCGACACCCTCCAGAGAGCTTGTCAAAGAACCCGCATGGCTAACTTTTTAAAAGCAATGCAATAAAAAACGAAAGAAAATAATATGTGTAAGAGCATTTTATTTAATAAATTCACTGACATTTCTAGCAGTGACCACAGAGTAAATATTTTGAAATAGCAAGGGGTCAGTCTGTCTTAACATTTTTTTGAGGAATGAATATGGTTTTTCTGCCTTGGAAATTTTAGATACAAGCGTCAATATCTCATTAATATTTTCAGCTGTCAATATCAGGCTATTGCAACAATATGCAATTAAGATGACGGTATGGATGACAGTCTTGTAACATATTTTGGCACAAAGAGAACGAAGTAGTCTTGATATGGATGCAACGGTTGAGGTTATACACGAATGCGATTCCTGGTTTTCCAAATTATTTTGACAGCCATCGCAAGATTGTTTCTGATATGCTGATATATAATATTTAATAATCACAGCGACTGTTGTATGCACAATGTTCTTCATATATTGCTTCTTTCTCCCCTTAATTTCTGGCAGGTCTATATGGAGCAATCTACTCAATGTTTTATGGGGTAATTCCTGCAAATAGCAAATAAAAATTAATTATCAAAGCAAGCTACAAAGTAATGAAATGCCTAACACACACCCATCCTCTAAAACACCACCAGCCAGCTCCTTACCGTGTTTGAAGATTCTTCTGACTCGGGGGCAGCATTGTCCTTGTTAGAGCCACTTGCAAGGTCGCTGTCAGAATCTGAGCTAACATAACGCCTTAAAGCCCTTCTCTTGCGTCGCGGGGATTTTGGGGTTACCTTTGGGGGCAAATCTTTGGCCTGTAAAACATAAATATTGGCTGGTTTTAATTATAAAAGGAAATTTCAACGTAATTAGATACATAGCACACCCCAAACTCTAAAGCCGCACAACACCTGCAGCCTTGCCACAAGACACAGTATCACAATATGAACTTAGATTTAAAACAGGGCCTTACCGTGTTTAGAAATTCCTCCGTATCAGGGGCAGCATTCTCCTTGTTAGAGCCGCTTGTAAGGTCGCTGTCAGAATCTGAGCTAACATAACGCCTTAAGACCCTTCTCTTCGGTGGTGGACTTCCATGGTCATAACCATCATCTGAATCGGACCAAAACAGGGTCTCCTCAGCGTGAAGGGCAGGCTTGGGCGGCTTTTTGGGCGCAGAGCTGGGCTTCCGTGATGGGGTGTTTAGGGGGCAGAGGGGCATGGAAAATCCCATAGGCCCGTGGTGCATGTGGGGGTGCAGACGCCTTTTCGGTTTCAACCGCTGCCTCTCTATCTTCGGGGTCCAGGATTTTGGCGGAGAGTCCGGGCTCTCGGGCTTCGGAGGGGAGTCCACGCTCTCTGCTTTCGGCGGTGAGTCCGGGGTGTCTTTCGGCAAGCTGGAGGAAAACCCGATCTTGCTTGAAGACGCCATCTTTCTCCACATAAACGGGACGGCGGGGACCATGGGCCAGTCGGTTTCAGGAACAGCGGAAAAGGCGGCGGCGGGCACCGCAGAACACTCCCCTCTTCTTATAAAGGCCTCTCAGGCATGCGCACACGCAGGAAGACAGGCCCAGGCAACACATAGCCAGCGGCAGCGCCCTAGGGGAAGGCATGCCCGGGCATGCCTGAGGGTGGGGTAGGGGGACCCCGTGACGTGTCGGGGGGAGGGGGCAAGGCTCCCCATCCGGGTCAGGCGGAAGAGGACGTCACTTCCAGGTCAAAGGGCCCAGGAAGGTTCCGGTTCCGGGTAAGGGGGCGGGGCGGAAGGTAGGGACTTCCGGTAAGAGGGTAGGGCTTCCGGTAAGGGGCGGGACTTCCGGTAAGGGGGCGGGACTTCCGGTGTTTGATGGTTTTATTGCCCCTTTGACAGGAGCACCCCTTTCCCTACTACTTACCTCTCTTGTTTCTCAGTGGCCCAAGCTGGATTACATAGCCACCAGCACCCTGCACCTGAATTTGCCATTAGAAGAGGCACTTATGGCCTGAACTCAACTAGAGCACTCCCCTTAAATCAATAGGAACTACATAAACATTGACTTTTCATTTAGTCATTAATTCAATGCATCTACCTTTGACTGGGACTACCAGTTTGATTAGAGCCACAAATGTGTTATGATGATTATACAACCCAGACATTGATACTGTAGTTTGATTTCAAAACCTAATCTTCTCTTTTTCCCCTTGCAGCATGTGTGTGGGGAAAACAATGATCAAGGGACTGTATAATCATTTAAAACCAACAGGTACAATCAATCACTGGAATTAAGTCATATGACAAACAAGGGCAACCCATTTTGTAAAAATAGCCAGAGAGCACAGCAGCTGGTGTGGCTCACAATGCAGCACAGAGAGCAAACTGCCCTGTTATTGAGCCGTGAGCGCTGCATACAAAAGGTGTCTGCTTGCTCCCTTTTCTTCGCATACAGTACTCAGATTACATATATTGATTGCTTTCTGCAAGGAAAGCACAAAGGAAAATAATCATCTCTGTCCAACATCAATCACTGGAAACTCAGCGAATGCCTTCAAAATCACCACAACAGTTACTCTGGTGACATTTTTGCTAGAGGGCAACATCGGGGTTCACTTAAGAGGCAAGGAATGTGCTATTGAAAAGGGACACTGGTTAAAAAGACAGTGCTCTGATGCAACACATGGGAAGTGCCATTTTTATTTGGAGGAGATCTAGGAATGCAGTGTTGTGGCAGCTTCTGTAAACAAAAGGCAAGCTGATTTCTAACCGTTTGAGCCCCTACTGGTGACTGCTGTCTCTAAAAAATCAAGACTACATCAGGTTTTGTTTTTGCGTGCCCCAGCAAGGTTTTTGATTCATTATTTTGAGCAAGTTTGCAGTCATAAACATATGCTTAAGTTCCACTAAATACAGTTTGGTAGCCCGGTATCTGAATTTTTCCTTCAATAAGTGCAAAGTATTGTATATAGTAGAGATGGGCACGACCAGGAAAAATTATGTTTCGAGTTGTCGTGTGTCGGAGCCGGCCCGTTTCGGCTCGTTTCCGTTTTTCGCGAAATTTTTCAAAAATTTGTCATTTCGTTTGTCATTTTTTTCGTCTGTCGTTAGTACTGGTTTCGGGGGGGCTCCTGGAGGCACCTCTCTGGGGTGGGTGCCTCCTCTGGCCCACCATGAAGGGAAAGCGGGTTCCTGGAGGCACCTCTCTGGGGTGGGTGCCTCCTCTGGCCCGCTACAAAATGGCATGCATAGCCAATTGGATATGCATACCATTAAGTTGCAGTTGCAGTAGCAGGCAGAGGCACCTCTCTTTCGGGTGCCTCTGTGACTCACTGCCTGCGGTGCACTTGGGCTGGGGAACGAAGTGAGAGAGGACACCTACAGGCGCCCTGTGACTCACTAAGAAGGGAAGTGTACTTGCTGTAGTGCAATGCGAGTACACATCTGGCTTACTGGTTAGGGGTTAGCGCAAGGGCTAGGCTTAGGGTTACGGGTAAGGTTAGGGTGAGTTACTGGGGTGCACCTCTGGTTGCCTCTCTGACCCACTAAGAAGGACAGTGTACTGGCGTATGGGTTAGGGTTAGGGTTTGGGTTCGGGCTAGGGTTAGTGGGCTTTTTATGCCCGACTGGCACATCCCAGAAGTCTCGGTCAAAACCTGGCCAAGCGGCCATGCAATTGGTGGAATGGCTCCAAAAATTTGCATGGTCCACTCCCATGGCCAGCCCATCATTGCGCAGGTGTAAAAATATAAATATAAAAATAAAAATAAAAATAAAAATAAAAATAAAATCAATGGAGACGTTTTGTTGCAAGAAAAACCCACTGCTGCTACTGAAAAAATTCAGGCCGTTTTAAAATAGATATTTTTGCATGTTTCTGTGGTGCTTTGGTGTATTTTTGGACCACGCGATTTCAAAATAAATATTGCGGTTGCCCCATTTGGATCCCCCGCCCGCACTGCATGGCATAGCGAGTTGGTGAGACGACGAGGATGCGCGCAGCCTAGGAGAGGAGAGGGGGGGAGGCCGGGGACCCCCCCACAGAAACCACCCTTCTGATAGGTGCCCTTACTGAGGCAGGCATATTTTCGCCTGCTTTTTTGGCTGGGAATCGGGTTTTTTTATTTTTAAAACTTTTTTTCTGTGCCGCGCTGCTTGGCGAGTTGGCGTGGCGACTCGACGAGAATGCGCACTTTGCGCAGCCCAGGAGGGGGGGAGGCCGGGGACCTGCCCCCCAGAAACCACCCCTCTGGTAGGTGCCCTCACTCAGGCAGGCATATTTTTGCCTGCTTTTTTGGCCGGGAATCGGGTTTTTTTAATTTTTAAAACTTTTTTCCTGTGCCGCTTGGCATCGCGCGATCGCTGCAATGCCAGGAACGACCACGACAAATCAGACCCAATTTTTCTTTAGTCGGTTCGAGTTCGAGTTCTGGCAGAGTAATTGTCGTTACCGTTTCCGTTACGTAACGGAAACGAGAAACGGAAACAAGAATTTCGCCAAGTCGTGCCCATGTCTAGTATACAGATTTACTCCTTTCCACTTCACTAGGACAATGGCTCAGTGGTACAATATGATTGGACACGGTCCGGCTGAGACAATGTGACCAGATAAGGTCACCTATGGTGTTGAATGGATAAAAATTTGGATTTTACTTGTCCTATCTCCTTTGGAATGCTCTTGATGCTAAGTTTGTTCCACACCTGCTAAGTCTTATAACAAAGTGAGTGTTTTTCCCATTTGAAATTACTTTTTTGAGGATCAGTATTTCAGCCCCTGAAGTCTTGATCACCTCTAAATATAATGCAGAAATAAAGTACTCTGAATATCATCTACAAAATTCTATGGTGTCACTCCATTAAATCAAGCATGCTTTTTCAAACTCTTAAAAAAACTTATCTTTTGACTGTTTTTTCTGACCTTTCAGTATCCTTCAAATGTTTTTCCACAAATCTGCAACAACTGGAATACCTGTGCTGGGAAGCCTGTTCCACATCTGCTCAGTTTATAACAATGTTACTGTTTTTTCCTGTTGAAATGCCTTTTTTGAGGATTAATATTTCAGCCTCTGCAGTCTGGATACTTTTATCCAAATTAAAAAAAGTTGTTGGTGCTAACCATTCTCTTTCAAGATAAGCAAGATTGGTCCTTCCAATTTGATCTGTCTAAACTCTGGGGACATTTAAAGTTGCTTGTTTCTGCACAGTGGAATAATTTTACTGTGGAAAATCATAAGTTCAAAACCCTTTGTTCACACATCCCTAAATCTGGCACAGAGCAAGAAATGTCTGCCACTTCTGTGCCAAATTTGGTGCTGATCTAAAATCCAGTTTCAAAGGTATATATATATTTTTGAAATGGGTTGGTCCCATTTTTAGAATTGTCTTGTACTATATAGTGTTGATTTCCTGTGATGCCGTACATGAACTGCACTCAGCTTTTCGGAAGGGAGTCCTAATTTTCCCCAATATAATTGACAATATAATTTTCTCTTGAATGTCTCACCACCTCCTGCAGTAATTGGTTCCATTACTATACTGCTCTAACAGTAAGGTATTTTTCTTCATACTCAAATGAAATCTGGTTATCTTAAAACTGAGCCCATTATTTCATGTCCTTCACTATAGAATGATTGAAAACAAATCCTACCCCTCCTTCTTTCAAGTGTTTGATGAGTACTATCATATCTCTTATCAGTCTTCTTTTCTCAAGGCTGCCCAGTTTTTTCCCCTTCTTTCCTCACACGTTTGATTTCTAGTTCCCTGATCATTCTGGTTGCCATTCTCAGAACCTGCTCCAGTTTGCCAGTGTTCTTCTTAAAAAGTGGTCTCCAGAACTGGACACAGCTCTTTAGATGAGGCCTAACTGGTGCAGAATAGAGGTGAGTCAGTACCTTGCAGGATTTGAAGGCTATAAATATGTGAATGCATCCTAAAATGGCACTGGCCTTTTTTGCAGTCACATCACACTGTTGGCTCATTTTCACCTTGGTAGTCGTTGGTAGTATTATAAGCCAAATATGTTATGCACGTATAGCTATGTATCTCCCCGCCCCCATCCCCTGCACCCAGTGCAAAACTTTTCACTTATCCTTGTTAAACTTTATTCTGTTATTTTCATCTCTCAAACCCATCAAGATTTTTGGGTGGGTGGGTGTGTGGGGGATTTTGTGTCTGTCTTACATAAGAACATAAGAAGAGCCATGCTGGATCAGGCCAAAGGCCCATCTAGTCCAACTTCCTGTATCTCACAGTGGCCACACCAGATGCGTTTGGGAGCGCATGATACTAGATATCTGTCTCCTGATACCACTCCCTGCATCTGGCCCTTGAAGTACCCTGGTTTTAAGCCTGGAGATTACACATCTCCATCATGGTTTGTAACCTGTGATGGACTTTTCCTCCAGGAATCTGTCCAATCCCCTTTTGAAGGCATCCAGGTCAGATGCCATCACCACATCCTATGGCAAGGAGTTCCATAGACTAACAACACGCTGGGTGAAAATATATTTTCTTTTGTTTGTTCTTACTCTCCCAGCCCTCAATTTGAGTGTATGTCCCCTAGTTCTGGTATTTTGTGAGAGGGAGAAGAGCTTCCTTCTATCCACTTTACTCATGCCCTGCATTATTTTGTACATCTCAGTCATATCCCCCCTCAGCCGCCTTTTTTGCAGACTAAAGAGCCCCAAATGTTTTAGCCTTTCCTCATAAGGGAGGTGCCCCAGCCCAGTAATCATTTTAGTCGCTCTCTTCTGCACCTTTTCCAGTTCCACTATGTCTTTCTTGAGATGCGGTGACCAGAATTGTACACAATAATCCAGGTGCGGCCTTACTATTGTTTTGTATAATGGCATCATAATGTTGGCTGTTTTATTTTCAATCCCTTTTTTAATAATCCCTAGCATGGAATTAGCCTCCTTCACTGCTGCCACATATTGGGGAGACACCTTCATGGAGCTGTCCACCAACACACCAAGATCTCTTTCCTGATCCGTCACGGATAACTCAGAGCCCATGAGTTGATAGATAAAGTTTTGATTTTTTGCCCCAATATGCATTACTTTACATTTGGCTACATTAAAACTCATTTGCCATTTTGTAGCCCATTCCCCCAGTTTGGAGAGATCCTTCTGGAGCTCCTCACAATCTTCTCTGTTTTTTACCACACGGAAAAGTTTTGTGTCATCCGCAAACTTGGCCACCTCACTGCTTATCCCTGTCTCCAGGTCATTTATGCATAGATTGAAAAGCACCGGTCCCAGGACAGATCCCTGGGGCACACTGCTTTTCACCTCTCTCCATTGTGAAAATTGACACCTACTCTTTGTTTCCTGGATCTCAACCAGTTCTCAATCCATAAGAGGACCTGCCCTCTTATCCCCTGACTGTGCAATTTTCTCACCAGCCTTTGGTGAGGGACTGTGTCAAAAGCCTTTTGAAAATCCAGATAGACAATATCCACCGGTTCACCCAAATCCACATGCCTGCTGATTTTCTCTCAGCAAGGTTTGTTCTTCTTTATGTTTTAAGATTTTCTCTTGGATGAGGCTTTCCACCATCTTCCCTGGGACAGATGTAAGGCTAACTGGCCTGTAGTTTCCCGGGTCCCTTCTCCTTCCTTTTTTAAAAATTGGTGTGACATCTGCTATCCTCCAGTCCCCTGGCACTGTGGCCGTTTTAAGAGGCAAGTTGCATATTACCGTTAAAAGATCTGCAATTTCATTTCTCAGTTCCCTAATAACCCTTGGGTGGATGCCATCTGGGCCCGGTGACTTGTTAATCTTCAATTTATCAATTTCCCAACTGTCTGCTATGGATAGGTTGTGTGTGCAATCGATGTCCAATTTGAAGATAAAAACATGTAACAAGGGCGAAGAGGAGCAAACAGCAGCTTTCTATTTCTGACGATTGCAGATCCAAAGCCTGAGACCCAGGGGGCCACGTCATGGCATTAGACCACATTCCCTTGATATATTATTTGGAAGAGACATTTGTGCTGTAAATAGTGAAGTATTAAGAGTGTATCTATAATGATTTGATATAATTAATCTAAACATATCTGGTTTACGGCTATCATTTCCAGATTTACTACACTGTGTTTGGGAACATCTGTCTCTGAGTGAAGAACTGGCCTGTAACCCTTGCAATGTTTACCTGTCTTAGAAGAAATGTTTTTTAAAAAGGTGATATATATTTTGTATGCACATAAACATATGAATTAGGAAGTGTGGGAAATTAATAACAACAGTGTTGAGAATAGGAGGCAACCTCACATCTAGGATTTTGAAGCAGAAAATGGCTGCCAACAACTTTCAGTCCTCACATTTGAAAATATTGGCATTAAATCTCTGCCCTTAGTGGAGAGAGGCTTAAATAGAAATCTAATGGTAGGTTATTAAGTGATGCTCTCTTTACCCCGAGATCTGCTTCTTCTGTGCTGAGAGAATACTAAATAACAACTAGAAATGCATCTCTGCCTTGCTGCTATTTCCAGCTTGAACTCTTTGATCCCAGGCTCTCTGTGGATTTCTGAAGGGAGGGAAGAGAAGCCGGGGGAAGGAAGGAAAGACTGTTGACAGGCATGTAAACGAAGCCCGGCAGCTTCTTAACCCAATGTGACAGCAAAGTAAAACCAATGACTTTGTTTCATCAGCCACTGCAAAGATCTCATCCTTGAATGTAACACACTGAAACAAAACAATACAGATACACCTTCGGAGCGCTCACCAGACCTTATTCAGCAAGGGTTTTCCTTAGGAATTTGGCAAAGAAGCATTAAACTTGTAACACGAAGGTTTTTAAAATGGAAAAATAAAAATAAATTACTGCCACACTGTAGCATTTGAAATCCCCTGCAGTGTGCCTGTTCTGTCTGTTAACGCTCCCAGAGTAACCATTCGGGCTCTGGATGGCAGCAGTGCCACAGAGCTGGGAGATGGTTTCCTCTATCACTTGGAGTGTTATACAGTGGAGCCTTGTATAACAAACAGCTTGTATAACATAAAATTTGTACAACATAAAAAATTCCGGAGATAGGGGAAATTTGCTTAACATAATCGCCTATGGGGAAAATCCGTACAACATAAAAATGGGATTACTCTGCTTTCAATGCATTCCTATGGGAATTTGTATAAAGAAAAATTTGCTTAACATAATTTCATTTGGAACGAATTAATTCCTTTATAAAAGGTACCACTGTATTTCTGACTGTGGAGGTAAGGATTTTGTGGTTGTCCATGCTTCGTAGTATAAAAAACAAATCACTAGAAAGGTGCGAGTGCAGGTGTATTGCTTTACTTTTGTTTTAGACAGATTTCCATATTTTCCCTCCTTTTGATGCCGACCATCTTCAGGATCCCAAGAATAGGAGAGCTATTTATCCAACCCTCTAAGTCTATCTGTCTATCTATCTATCTATCTATCTATCTATCTATCTATCTATCTATCTATCTATCTATCTATCTATCTATCTATCTATCTATCTATCTATCTATCTATCTATCTATCTATCTGCCTGCCTGCCTGCCTGCCTGCCTGCCTGCCTGCCTGTCACCTGCCTTTCTTTTGAGCAGCTAAGGACCTGAGGCAGCTTACAACAATTAAAAGACAGAATCTGAGCCAAAAACTTACACAAATTCCCAGGTCTGGGTTCCTTAGAACATAAGAACATAAGAGCCATGCTAGATCAGGCAAACAGCCCATCTAGTCCAGCTTCCTGTATCTCACAGTGGCCCCACCAGATGCGTTTGGGAGTGCACGAAACTAGATATCTGTCTCCTGGTAGCACTCCCCTGCATCTGGCCCTTGAAGTACCCCGGTTTTAAGCCTGGAGATTACAGATCTCCATCATGGTTTGTAACCTGTGATGGACTTTTCCTCCAGGAACCTGTCCAATCCCCTTTTGAAGGCATCCAGGCTAGATGCCATCACCCCATCCTGTGGCAGGGAGTTCCACAGACTAACAATGCGCTGGGTGAAAATATATTTTCTTTTGTCTGTTCTTACTCTCCCAGCCCTCAATTTAACTGGATATCCCCTAGTTCTGGTAGTTTGTGAGAGGGAGAAGAGTGTCCCTCTATCCACTTTACTCATGCCCTGCATTATTTTGTACGTCTCAACCATATCCTCACTCAGGCACCTTTTTTCCAGACTAAGGAGCCCCAAATGTTTTAGCCTTTCCTCATAAAGGAGGTGCCCCAGCCCAGTAATCATTTTAGTCACTCTCTTCTGCACCTTTTCCAGTTCCACTATGTCTTTCTTGAGATACGGTGACCAGAATTGTACACAATAATCCAGGTGCGGCCTTACTATCTTTTTGTATAATGGCATTATAATGTTGGCTGTTTTATTTTCAAACCCGTTTTTGATAATCCCTAGCATGGAATTGGCCTTCTTCACCGCCGCCACACATTGGGTAGACACCTTCATTGAGTTGTCCACCAACACACCAAGATCTCTTTCCAGATCTGACACAGATAGCTCAGAGCCCATGAGTTGATAGATAAAATTTTGATTTTTTTGCCCCAATATGCATTACTGTACATTTGGCTACATTAAAACACATTTGCCATTTCGCAGCCCGTTCCCCCAATTTGGAGAGATCCTTCTGGAGCTCTTCATAATCTTCTCTGGTTTTTACCACATGGAAAAGTTTGTGTCATCTGCAAACTTGGCCACCTCACTGCTTATCCCTGTCTCCAGGTCATTCATGAACAGATTGAAAAGCACCGGTCCCAGGACAGATCCCTGGGGCACACCGCTTTTCACTTCTCTCCATTGTGAAAATTTCCCATTGACACCTACTCTTTGTTTCCTGGATCTCAACCAGTTCTCAATCCATAAGAGGACCTGCCCTCTTAACAACACATGTATTATTTTTTATTTATTTATTTGTTTGTTTCATTTGTATACCGCCCATCTTCCTACAGGAACTCTAGGCGGTTTACAACAAATTAAAAATTAAACAAGTAAAAACAACAATATATGCAAAAAGAGGGGGAGATCCCTCAGCAAGATACATAAGGGGTCGAGAGGGGAAAAATTAAATGAATAGAATTAAATAAAATTAAAATTACATAGAATTAAAATTAAAGGTCGCCATATGCCTCCCTAAAAAGCAAAGTTTTCAAAGCCTTTTTGAGCATGGGCAGGGACTGTGCAAGGTGCAACTCACTCGGAAGGTGGTTCCACAATGAGGGGCCCACAATGGAGAAGGCGCGGTTGCACGTAACTGACCTCCGCGCCTCCCTAGGAGTGGCCACCCTGAGTGAGCGCACCTGTGACATTCGAGTGGGCCTGATCTCAGTTGACCTCTGGGAGATACACTCTGACAGGTATTCAGGACCCAAGCCATGGAGGGCTTTGAAAACCAAAACCAGGACCTTGAACCTTATCGGGAGAGCCAATGCAGGCGTGCCAGAACTGGGGTGATGTGATCATATCTACGAGCACCCACCACCAGTCTGGTCACTGCATTCTGCACCCGTTGGAGTCTCAAGGTAAGGGTCAAGGGCAACCCCACGTAAAGTGTGTTGCAGTAATCGATCCCCGAGATCACGAGGGGCTGCACAACTGTCCTCAGGGATGACTCATCGAGGTACGGATGGATCTGGGCGATCCTGCGGAGATGGAAAAAAGCAGCCCTGGAGACAGCCATCACCTGGGCTTCCAGGGAGAGGGATGAGTCCAGGACCACACCCAGATTCTTGGCCCTGTCCGTAGGCTGGAGGGAAACTCCCCCCCCAGACTAGGGAGGGGGCCATTGTACCTGGACGAGGGCGCCCAGAAGAACAGAACCTCGGTCTTCTCCGGGTTCAGTTTGAGCCTGTTGGTCCTGGTCCATTCCAAGACCGCCTCCAGGCACAGATCAAGGGAGCGTACTGCCTCAACTGCAGAGGTAGAAAAGGAGAGATAGAGCTGCGTATCATCAGCGTACTGATTACAGCGAACTCTAAATCTCCTGATGACCTCAGCCAGCGGCCTCATATAAATGTTGAACAGCATGGGGGAGATTGCCGACCCCTGGGGCACCCCACAAGGGAGCGTCCAAGGAGCCGACAAATCATCCCCCAGCTGGACCCGCTGGGACCGGCCGTCGAGGAAGGATCGGAGCCAGTAAAGTGCTGAGCCCCTGATTCCCGCCTCGGTGAGCTGATCCAGCAGGATAGCGTGGTCGATGGTATCAAAGGCCGCTGACAGATCAAGGAGGACCAACAGGGAGGAACACCCCCTGTCAGCCTCCCTGAGGAGGTCATCCTGCAGAGCGACCAGGGCAGTCTCGGTCCCATGAAACGGTCTGAACCTGGACTGGAATGGATCCAATATATGATTTTCCTCCAGGTATGATTGAAGCTGAACGGTGGCCAACCTCTCAACAACCTTGCCCAGGAAGGGAACAATGGCGATTGGGTGATAGCTGGCCAAATTATCCAATGCCAAGCCGGGCTTCTTTAAGGTGGGCTTCACCACTGTCTCCTTCAGGCGAGAAGGAAAGATTCCTTTCCTGAAGGAAGTGGTGGCAATGGAGGAAGCCCACTCCGGCATGCTCCCTCCGGTGGATTTAATAAGCCAAGCTGGGCAAGGGTTGAAAGGGGAAGCCGCCGGCTGGCAATAAGCCATAGCCCTGGAGGCCTCTGTTGGTAAAACAGCCCCAAACTCGACCAGGCATGGAGACCGAGGGGGTGAGGCCCCCGGGATGAGATAGGAGGGATTAGTGCATCTGGAGTCAAGATCAGAACGGATGGCCTCAATTTTGGATCTAAAATAGGCTGCAAATTGCTCACTAGTGAACTCACTAGGAGGAGGCCCGGGCTGACCAGGATTGGAGAGGTCTCGAACCACCCAGAACAACTCCGCCTGGCCGTTCGAGGCCTCACCAATTCTCAGGGAGGTGTGAGCTGTTCTAGCGTCCCTGATCACGTGAACATAACGGCTGGTCAGCTGCTTAAGCGCAGCCTTATTTGCTGCCGTCCGATCCGTTCTCCATCTGCACTCAAGCTTCCTGTGTTCTTGTTTCATTGCCCGCAAGTCTGCCGTGAACCACGGCGAGGAGCGAACTCCACAGCGGAGGAAGCTCTTGGGAGTGATCCGGTTGACTGCCCCGGTGGCACCCTTGTACCACCTATCCACCAGGGCTTCAACCGGATCGTCAGCCAGTCTGCCAGTAAGCTCCCTGAAGACCTCCATGAACCGGGCTGGGTCCAGGAGCCTTCGGGGGTGGGCCCAAACAAAGGGGTCGATGCTCCCCGCGGGGTGGGGAGGCAATCGACAGGGAAAATTTTAGCAGATGGTGGATCTAAAATAGTTTCCCTCTTTGCTCCCTCCCCCTTTTGCAAGCACTCAAACAAATGGAATTTCTGCTTCTTTTTTGTCTGAGTAGGTCCCTGTCACCATGTGACCTACTTTACTGAAGGCAGGCCTCTGTTGGAAGTTCAAATCTGGCTTAAGGTTAAAGAACCACGTAGGCAAGACAAAGGAGGGCAGGACTCCCAAGGTAGCTCACTAGGAATGAGCCACTGACTTGAAGAGACACACAGTTCATGTGGACATGGTCTTCCTCACTCCGGTGAGGTGTACTGTATTAGAGGAAAGAAATTGCCTAAACACCTAGAAGAACACCTACCTTTCCAGTAAAAGCATTTCAAGAGCGGAACAGGCCAACTCTGAAGAGGCTGGACTCCACTTCATTCAAGGTTCAAGGGCTTCCTCTCAGGGATGCTCCACCTGTGGATTTACTGCTTTGGAAGGGAGTTGGACTGGATGATCCATGGTGTCTCTTTCATCTTTTATGATTCTAAACTCCTAACAAAGATTTTAGGTTGAAATCTTTTCCTATTATTTGCCACTGTAAACCCTATGAAATATGGATCAGCTCCAAGGGGTCAGACTAGGAAAGAGCAGGGCTGTGAGTTAGAGATGTGAATCAGAAAGAGTAGGAGAGCTGAAGAGGCCAGTCCTGCCACTGTCAGATGGCTAAAGCTCTGGCTAACTTGGTCTAGGTATAACTCCTACATGTTTGTGTTGGAGGGGTGAATCCACACAGTGAATTCATGTATATGCAATTAAAATGATATTTTATTCTAGGGTTTTGAAGGTTCTGCATGTGAAGCCAATTGTTTTATTTTACAGATACCCAACCCAGTTGAGGGAAGATATCTTGGGTTTTTGTCTGAATTTGAATTCAAAAAGATACTTGAACGTTGCAATTCTTCTGCATTGGTGCTGCCGTCAAGGACTTAAGTACAAAGATTGTAGCATTTTACTGTCGTAATTGCTTGTTATCTGTTATATACCGTGAATACGAAGAGATTCACTATGCGAAATTGCATTTGCAAAGTTCATCAAGAGATATCTAAGTAAACAAATAGCTTGTAGGACTCAAAAGCGTTACACCAGCTCAACACCAATTTTATGCTAATGGCAGTCTACTTTTGTCCTGTTGTAAAGCATTGCTTTTTTTGTTTCCGGTGATTTGGAGTTGAGCCATACCAAGAGCCTAATCACATCTGCCAAAAGAACTCCAGTTATTATCCATTCTTTCCAAACCTTTGTTGTATCCCAGTTCAGTTCATCCTATTTGAAACGCTACGGCCAGCTATGGCATGGAACTGATTTATTTTCTCTCTTGTTTCTTGGGGCAGTGCTGCCCCTTCTTATTCTTTTTAATAGCCCTTAACTGATACATTGATATGGGTGAAAAGATATTCTTATTCATGATCCTTTGATAGGTGATGCAATAGAAAGGTCTTCGCCTTCTCTACTCCTTTGCAAGAGCAAAGGGTTAAAAAGAAGACAGAGGAGATGCCACACTCCTTTCTATATAATTCAAGCAGGAAATTGTGCTCAAGTCCTCATTGAAAGGCAGCAGGGCCTGGCTGACTTCATTGATCTGCTGGTGAAAGAGGTCCACCTGCCACCATTACATTCTAAGCAAAATCCCATAGATAACAACAAGAGAACTGAATCAAAATTCCCATGCAATGTAAGTACACATCCAAGAATGAAGCAATAGAGGTCAAAGGAAAAGTCAGAAAAGTTACATGAATACATCATCCTGTAACTGTTGTTACATGCATGGACAGTGATGTACAGCAGTAACCAGGTTTAAGAATGCCTTGGTAAAAGAAAAACTCAGTTTAAGAAAAAAATTATTGGAAACGGGGATGCTTCGGTGTATGAAAATTTTCAGTGGAATGCCCCAGTTTAAGTTTTTTTCTGTAAGGCATTAAAAGTTGGTGTGTGATGGTCGCATGGTGAAAGAATGGGGATGCCTGTTAAGGATTATACAAAATGGAATTGTCCTATTGCAAGTTATGATGCAATCTGGGAATGATGCAAGGCAGAGTGGGCTACACACCTGTGTAATTATATTCTGGCAACTAGTCAAGTCAGGTGACAGTTTGATCATGCTCAGTTGTCAATCTGCTGAGTAATGATGCATCAGACACATGCATAAAAGCGAGAGAGTTGTTCAGTATGGTGTGGGACGTGGTTGGAAGAAGCAGCTCGTTACTCTGTCAGTTTGGATCCCGGAAAGTTTGGACTACTGGACTGTCTATCTAGCTAACGAGGTATATGCCTGCCAATTCTGTTTTTGCTGGACTTGTATATATTTTGTAAATACAGTTCTTGGTGATGGGAGTCACCGCTGTGTTTGCGTCTTTATTTTAGCCCTGCTATCTGGCTGTTAAAGCCCACACTCTTTACACAGTCCTCACAGTCTTCCGCTGAGAAATAACCACTCTAAGAAAATATTAAATGGAATGCCCCGGTTTGCCTTTCTTTGTGACCTCTGGAACGGATTAATTGATTTTCAGTGCATTCCTATGGGAAACCGTGTTTCAGTTTTAGAATTTTTTACAACACAAAATGGCCTGGAGAACAAATTGATTACTTAAACTGGCTGAATGTAATCCAATGGAACAGAATCCAAATTAATTACTTAAACCACTGTATTTGTGTTACTTTTCTGTAACATTTTGATTTCTATATTGTTTTATTCTTGAACAGGTACTTATGTTGCATGGGAATTTTGATGCATTTTTCTTGCTTTTCTATGGGATTTTGCTTAGGATGTAATAATGGGATTGGATGGTGGATATCTTTAAATGTGAAACCTGTTTCTTCCCAGTCTTTAAAAACAACATAACAGATGATGCCACTTTGTCAATATACTTGTCAAAGAATATTTTTAAAGCGAACAAGCTCAGTAGCCATCAAGTAGCCACAACACCCAGAAACCTGACTACACTGCAAAGGAAATAAATTGATAGGAGTGTGCACACAGGCTAAATTGGAAAGGAATGAATTGATACAACATCATATCAATTTAAAACAACCCTCTCAGTGAGGGGAAAATAAATAGGAAACAACTGGCCATGCATCATGTGCTTGGGAATTTATAAAACATCTTGAAATTTTTTTTAGAGAAGGTGTTAGTCTGTGCAAGAATTCCAGGCAAAAATCAAAGAAACAAAACAGAACAAAAAATAAAAAACATGTGGCACCTTAAAGACTAACTTTCATATTTTAATGTAACATTTTGTGAACATGTCCACTTCCTCAGACACAGAGTAGAAGAATGAAGTATACAATATAATATGTAATGGGATATGTTTCATACCAAATATTCATTGGCTGTTGTACGTAGGTACATTTGCATCCAAGCTCTGTTGTAAAAATTCCTAAAGAGATAGAAAACAGACACCGGATCTGGGTGAGGGTGGGTAGGGTATACCATGGGTTCTTTTGGCAGGTGTAATTAGGCTCTAACAGAGATTCTCACCCTATATTGATATTTGAAGACCATAGAGGAGAAATGCCAGCCTCTCGCCCCAGTCTGCGCCCCAAATGCTGGGCTCATGGACCATCTGTGAAAAGGACATTCCTCTTGAAGGAACATTCCTTGGGGGGGTAATGGAGGGAACTCATCCCTTCAGGAAGCGACCAGAAGGTGTTATGGACAGTTCTTCTGTTGTAATGTGAAGTCTGTTCTCACAATCTGCAGCCCATGGAATTATCGCCAGGAAACTTAGTCACTGGGTTTATGGTCTACTCCAGAGCCAGTACATCACAACACAGTAGAACATAGCAATCAATAGCAGGATTTGAAAATAAGTAAGCATAATCAAGTGAAATAATTTTAGCCACAATAAGGTAGAGTTAGAGTGTGGGCCCAATTTGTGGGCCAGAAAATCCATGCTGTCTTCAGCTTTGGTTAGCTTTTCAGGGCTGATGACCATGGACTTATTCTTTTTAAAAAATATTTCTCTTTCTATACCACTGATATGGCAGCACGTATACTCTATGTGGTTTAAAACAACCAAAACAATTAAAACAACAGTGTACAATAAATTCAACTAAACAGATTAATCTAATAAGCATAAACAACTACAGTTCTGTATTATATTTTTCCTTTTAAACATTTTATTTTTCTCTTGGTATTAATATTTCATTCATACAATGGCTCATATTCTTTTGCCTTGTCCTAATGGCATAGCACAAATAGCATTTGAGCTTCTTGCACCAGGAGTGGCATTAGTCATCATGGATCTGGTGATGTCTATGATGATTTCTTAACCTGGGTCAGCTTGCTGTCCAAAACGTAGGCTATTTACATGGCTACCCAAGAGGATTTTGTCTGATGGCTTATCTTTGATCACCGGTTCCAAACCTTGGGTAATCCAGCTGGGCTGAAACTCCCAGAAACCTTCACTACTATCTGAGCTGGCCAAGGTTTCTGGGAATTGCAGACCAGAAACACCTGGTAACCAGCTGATGGGAACCACCGTCTTAGATTATCAGTCACATATTAGTTTTATACATGCCGTCTCCTGTCTTGATTTTACCGTTAAACCTTTAATTTGCCTTCCTGTAATTCTGTTGTATAGGGGCGTGGTGGCTCAGTGGACTAAGGCTTCTGAAAGCTGTTGGCTGCAAATTCGGCAGCTCTGAGGTTCGAATCCCAGGTGCCATGCAGCGGAGTGAGCTCCTGCTGTTAACCCCAGCTCCTGCCAACCTAGCAGTTCGAAAGCATGTAAATGCAAGTAGATAAATAGGTACCACCACAAAAAGTGGGAAGGTAAAACAGTGTTTCCTTGCAGCCGTGCTAGCCACATGGCCATGGACTTGCACAACACTGGCTCTGTGGCTTGAATATAGAGATGAGCACCACTCCTAGAGTCAGACAAAACTAGCACACACGTGTGTGGGGCACCTTTACTTTTATCCTCCCTTTCAACAGCATACAATGGAAATCCCACTCTTACTGCCTGTTTGATCAGTCCTAACAGTGGCATGTCCTATCCCATTCCTTTGTTCATGGCTCCCAGTTTGTAAAGGTGTGGCATGCACCCACCCACCCACCCCTCACAGACAGAACCAAGTTTCACTGTTATCTGAATCATGTGGGCTCAGCTTCTTGTTCCACATCATTTTTTATTAGAGTTACAGCATCACTTCCCTCTGAGGCCCATAAGGTTAAATCACAGTCTCCAAACTGCTACCTTGGGGCCACAGTTAGTTTCATTGGAATTCCCCCAGAGTCTACATTCTGGAAGGTAAGAAGGAAGAGAGAGCACATAGGCTCCAAATGCAACCCCTTGAGAGAACATTTATATAAATGACCATAAAAACCTCAGTCACTGCAGCTTTTCTTTCCTGGCCCCTTTCCTCTCTTGCCTCTCCAGAGCTGTGGCAGCATCCAGGCTAACATAGCCCTGACCAAGCACATGGATGGATTCTCTAGTGCCTGACTCAGCAAACCTACCAACCTGCCCCTTTGACCCTCTTTCCAGTTCTGCTCTTTTATTCCCCTTGGCCTTGCCTCCTCCCAGCTGTCTCACATTAGGACACTGTCTCTTCTGAAGCTGCAGAGACTCTGTCCAGCTGGCCTGATCCTGAATCAACTCAGCCTCCTTCTAGCTGCCTATTACCTATGTCAGGCATGTCCAAACTTTGGCCCTCCAGATGTTTTGGACCACAACTCCCACAGTCCTTTACCATTGGAAATACAGGCTTGGAATTCTGGGAGTTGTGGTCCAAAACGTCAGGAGGGCCGAAGTTTGGACATGCCTGACCTATGTGCTGGGAATAGACAGCTTGATAGCGGTGTGCCCCTGCATCCCTTCACATATGAAAGCAGAACCAGTGCCCCACAGCCAAGCCTTCAGCTAATAGCTGTAGACGCAATGTGTGGATGCAGTGTGCAGGCAACACAATGAAGCTGGAGGATGCTCAATGCATGGAAATCCAGCAGTATACAATTGCTGCATAATATGTGAAACACACATTTATTACTGCATGCAATTTTACAATTACAAAACTGGCAACATACTTGAGCATAACTGTGGAGCGGCTGCACCCGGAGAGCCTCCACCAGAACGAGTGCCGTCTGCTCCAGCGTCAACGGAGCAAGTGTTGACTGAATCAAAACCCTTCCTTGAGGAGGGAGGGGTTACTGAAAGCGCCCAAGCCTATGAGGGGCAGGTGGAGAGAGTGTTGTCCCGATTGCTGGAGATGAGTGTGCAGGAAAAAGAGGAGGCAGGAAATTTGAACTCAGGGCCAAAGGCTGAACAGATCGGGTAGAAAAGGAACCGTCTGTGGATTCTCCCTCCAGGCTGGCAATGGGTCTGGATGGACAATCCAGACATGGGATCCTGGGAAAAGATGATGATGCCAGACAAGGCGGCTGAAAGCTACCAAAGGAGGGAACGTTGACTCAGGTGTTCCTACTGGGGCGAAAGGGAGGCCCGGGAATACAAAAGAAACTGTAAGGAGATACGTCTACAACTTCAGAGAGAGAAACCCAAGTATGAGTAGATAGAGAGGTAACGGAGCATCTCGAGTGAGAAGCTGCTTCCCAGGCCAGGTGTGAGAGACTCCGGGCTCATGGATTAATACTTTCAGGGAGAGCTTTGAGACCCGCTAAGGCAGAGAAGGGGGTGCCACAATGTGGGAGAGGATGTGGGAAGAGACATCAGAACTCGGCCCATGGAATGGGTTCATAAAAGAGGGAGGACCTGTCAGTCAGGAAATGGTGTATCCTGAGGCAGAGACAGTGATCTGGTCTGATTTTGTCTCTGGGCCGAACCAAGGAGAAAATAACCTGTTTGAGGACTTATCATTGCAAAGCCTTCATAACCCCTTTTTGGATTATGCTGAGGCAACAGCCTCAGTTCTGACTCCTGTTGGATTGTTAGAAAGTTCTAAGAAAAATGACAATAAGCCGTTCAGTTTCTTTCAAACACAGTCTCCTTTATTGCGTTAGGAAGAGAGGGGCATCGGGGCGAGAGTCGAACCCCCACAATTTGGGGGCGTGACTCTCCCCGCTCAGAATGAGGTGCGCAGTTTGGGTGTTTTTTTGGATCCGGTGCTATCCATGGAATCTCAGATAGCATCAGTGGTCCGCTCTGCCCATCACCATCTGCAGCAGATTGCTCAACTGCGTACCTATCTGGACATGGGGGTTCTCACCACGCTGGTCCATGTATTGGTAGTCTCAAGACTGGACTATTGCAACGCTCTCTACGTGGGGCTGCCCTTGAGGCTGATGCGGAGACTCCAGCTGATCCAGAACATGGCAGCCAAATTGCTGACTGGAACTAGAAAATACGATCATATATCCCCAGCGCTGGCCGCCCTGCACTGGCTTCCAGTTTGATTCCACATCGACTTCAAGGTTTTAACTAGAGATGGGCATGAAACGAACATTTTTTCATTTCTGTTATTCGTTATTCGTTCTGTTACGTAACGAAACGACAAATGAAAATTGTGGTGAAAATGGAACGAAATGAACAGAACCACAAAAATTGTGTTCGTTACATTTCATTTTCATTACTGGTGACGTGCAATGAAATGAGCTGTTTTAAATGTTGAAAAACGCCCTGGACATCTATAAAAACGCAGTGATAATTATTTATACTGTCTGATAATACCTAACAGGGGGGAGGGTTGGGGTCCTTAAAACGTGCATTTATGTCGCTGTATTTTTTTTCCTTTAAGGGGGTTTAGGGGACATCGACCCAAAATGGCTCCCAGATGCCTAATATTGATTTCTTGGGTATTAAAATGCCCTGGACATCCATAAAAATGCAGTGATAATGTGATAATTTTTTAAAATTATTACCTACCAGGGGGTTGGGGTCCTTAAAACGTTTGTTTTTGTCTTCTCCCATCGCAATGTATTTTTCTTTTCCCTTTAAGGATGACAAAATGGATGTTGCCACTCCAGCCACAACATGGAGGCAAGCCATGGGATGGGATCATGTAAATTCTTGGACAACTTCAACCAATAGCATGCCCAGGTTGCAGACTGGGCAGGTCTGGCAGCCACAGAGGGCATAAAAAGCTCTGGCAGCCCCCGTGCTCCTTGCAGTCTCCGGTGGGAGTTAGGGTGGGATTGCTGTCTCTGTGACTCTAGCTTCAGTCCTGCAGCCTCCCTGTGTGCGTGTGTGCGTACCTCTCAGTGAGTACCCTCCCCTGCCCCGCAGTGCAGTCACTCTGTGGCTGCCTTGCACCCTGGGCAAAGCCCGCCACTGCCTTTGCAGCCTCCCTGCGTACCTAGTCTATACTGTGTCTCTGCCAGCATCAATTTTTTTAGGGTTTTCCCTCTGGTCTGGCGCGTTGGGGGACGCCCACGCACGGAAATGGTTTTAAAAATCGTGCAAAAAGTGGGTAGAAACGAAAAACGAAAAAACGAAAAATGAAAACGAAAGTTTTCCAAAAAAATCATGAAAAATGGAAACGAAACGAAATGGACCTCTCAACAACAAACGACAAACGAAACACCATTTTTTGATTCGTGCCCATCTCTAGTTTTAACTATGACATACAAAGCCCTAAATGGTTTAGGTAGGACCTCGCTACTTGTCAGAGCGCCTTCTCCCTTTGAAAACTGCCCATAATAACTGATCCTCCCAGGTTAGGCATTTGAGACAACACCACGAGCAGCCCGAAAGGAAAAAAACAAGAAATAGGGCCTTCTCTGCCGTTGCCCCTCGTCTGTGGAATAACCTCCCACCAGACATCTGCCTGGCCCCCTCTTTTGCTGCCTTTAAAAAACCATTAAAAACTTGGTTATTTAAGCAGGTATTCCCCGAAATATAATTGCAATTCAGTGTTCACTCATTAAATCATGATTTTAACTGATTAGCCTGCCAATAATAATATATTGTTTTATGTCACTTTAATATTATTTTTATTTTTATTTTATTGTGTTACTATTTTATGGTTTTATTGTATAAATTGTTTGAATGTGTTAATTGTTGTAAACCGCCCAGAGTGGCCTTGCTGCCAGATGGGCGGTATAAAAATCCAGTAAATAAATAAAATAAATAAATAACCTTATTATGCATTTTTAAAAGTCTCCTGCATGACCAATGGTTGTTGATGGGATCAAGAAGACACCATTTAAGAACAGACTCCACTTTTTTTACCTAATTGTTTTTCCACTTGTATGCACAGACAAATGAACATATTAAGGTACCTGTATCTTTTGGATTCAGATTTTCAGTTTAGCTAGGATTATTCTTGTCTTGTCTTTCAAGCTTGCTGCAGAGAAGAAGTCAAAGCCTGAAGCGCCTGTTGGGAGCATCAAGATGAGAACATTGCCAAATATTTGTACTCAAACATTTTGACATGAAAAGAAGCTGGATCTTTCTCTGGAAAGATCCACTAAAGTTTATCCATTTAAAGTATCTCCTCCTCTCCTCGTTGTCAAGGGTGTTAATCCACTGCTGTTTTGGTCTGTCTGTGAAGATTCTCAGTCACCCAGGTGATTTTATCTGGAAGTTGAGCAATGGCAACTGAGAGATTGAAATTTTTTCCTGCTTATCCAAACAGCTTCATCAGTCTGCATCAGATTGATGAAGCTGTGTGGATAAGCAGTGAAACATTGCAATCTCTCAAGGAAAAGAAGTTCATTTGCCATGACTCAACTTCCAGATGCTGTTTTGGTTATCCCCTCACTCAGGATCCACTGATCTCCAGGGTGAGACTCCTTTTGGTCACGCAAGACGTGCCCATACCAATGTAGTTGGGTTTCACTCATTCTTGTCAGTGATTGGTGCGATGACATATTTAGATCAGATGTCATCATTGAACACATGATCATTTTGTATGAGGCCGGAGGTCCATTGCAGCATGTTTATCTCCATGTGTCTCATGTTACCAGATATCGTATCCAATTCAACTGTATAATTGTGATGCAAATCTTGTCCTTCCTAGTCTCACTATATATGGACACAATGACAACTAGTATTCTGTTGCTTTTTGCTGTGCACTAAAGACCAGAGCCTTGCTCTCCCTTTCGCTCTGAGTGGCCACTCCGAGGGAGGCTCACAGGAGTTCTACCCGGAATCGGGCCTTCTCAGTGGCCGCTCCAGCATTATGGAATAAACTGCCGACGGAGATCAGGCTGGCGGATTCTCTGACGGCCTTCAGGAGGGCGTTGAAGACCTGGCTCTTCAGGGAAAGTTTTGGGTGATCGGTGAGTGCACGATGGTTTCTTGTTAGTTGTTTGTTTGTCTGTCCTAGCCCTTTCTTGCCGGAGTCTGTTTTATCATATGGTTGTTGTTGTTCTGTTTTTATTATTTATCTTACTTTATTTGTTTGAGTTTTGTTTGTTTGGGGGCATGTTGTTTATTTAGCAATTTGTTGTACACCGCCCAAGAGTTCCCTGTGGGAAAGTCAGGCGGTTAATAAGTATAAAAATAAATAAATAAGACAGATTATAGAAACAGACACAGCTAATTGGCAAGGTGACTAGGTACTGAATCAGACAGATGAACAGTAGGCAACCAGCACCTCAACAATTAGCTGCAGATGCCTCTGTAATTTCCTTTGCATGCATGGTGAAAAGCACGATGAGGATGATGTCTACACTGGTTTCTTAACTTATAGTACTTCATCTCCAAAAGGTATGCCATTTGTGTTATACCAGCCTTACCAGGGTAAGAGGATTTAAGTGATTGTGTGGCAGAATATCTGCTATTGGAGCTAGCGGGAGTTGCATGTTCCAGCTTGGGAATCGCTGCTTGAAAGCTGCTCTGACTTTTGCTTTTCACAAGACTGATTTTGGAGGATGTTATTGTTGTCCCTTTTGTCTCTCTCTCTGTCAGCAGTAATGAGGGTGAACTCCAGCAGCCATGTGAATGCTCCGGCCAGTCAAGGCAGTCTACCCTTTGACCTGACGTCATCTTGCCGCCTGGTGAGTTCGGATCAGTGCAAGGTGACTGTCTCCCAGCAGATGGAGTCAATGGGGAGATGAACTACGGCAGCAGCTTTCTGGATCCTTTGCTAAGACTGGCATTAAAAGCAGAACTTGGAAAAACAACTTTGTGAATTAAAATTTACAAAAAACTAGTCAGCATAGCCTGAGAAGCAGAGTCGGAAAAGGTTACTTTCCCAGGCTCAGGTAAACAGCACTACAGAAATAAGAACATAAGAATATAAGAACAGCCTTGCTGGAACAGGCTACAGCCTCCCCAGTCCAGCATTCTGTCTCACACAGTGGATCACCATTTGCTTCAGGGTATTCTTGATCAGATGTCTTCAACAGCTTATAATTCCCTGCAACTGGTATTGAGAGATATCCTGCCTATCTCTCCAACCCAAAGTTGTCCTTGTGTGTGTGTTGTGTCGTTACAGTTGTGACTGATTTAGGCATCCATAATGATAGCCACTGATACCCTTGCTCTCCATGAACTTGTCCAATCCTTTCTTAAAGCTGTCAAAGATGACAGCTGTCACCACTTCTTCTGGCAGGGAGTTCCACAGACCAGTGATCCTCTGGGTGAAAAAGTACTTTCTCTTATTTGTTTGAGATCTAGCACTCAAAAGTTTCATGGAGTGCCTCCTAGTTCTAGTGTTATGTGATAGAGAAAACAGTTTTCCTTATCTACTTTGTCAACACCGTGTATGATTTTATAAACTTCAATCAGGTCACCTCTTAGGCACAGTTGTTCAAGAGTGAAGACACCCAGCCATTGCAGCCTCAGATGGTAAGGAAGGTGTTCCAGTCCCCTAATCATTCTGGTTGCCCTCCTCTGCACTTTTTCCATTTCCATAATATCCTTCTGGTGACCAGAACGGTACACAATAAATACACCAGGTGGGGCCTCACCAGAGATTCATAAAGAGGCAAAATGACACTTGCTGACTTATTTTCTCTACCCTTCCTAATGATCCCTAGCATTGAGCTTGCTTTCTCCCAGTTTCAAGCTGGGCAAAATGGAGCCCCCATCAGACTGATATGGTGAGTTTGGCCAGGCTTCCCACCCTCTGCTTTTCTGACAGTAGATAGTGAATTACAGCTTCCAGTTGCTTTCAGAAGCAGAAGTTCTCCATTTCAGAAGCACACAGTTCCTCTGCCTGTCAGTTTGGCTTGTCTTTTTTTTTTCATATTTGGCATTTGCCCCCCCCTTTTTTTTTGCAACCCTCAGCTGATCCCAGGAGCAAACAGTAGGCCTCCAGATTCACCAAACCACCCCACCTCTACCCAGTCCTGTACAATCAGATAAATCAAAGAAGGACATTCAAAAAGGAAAACGAATGAGGAACCCAGCCTCTTTTATGAAAGCAGGCATCCAAATCTAGTTGCTGCCAAGAGCACAAAACAACTTGCTGCAAATGCAGCCTGTGCTTGCTGAATTGTGCAAGTCCATCTTGCTTTGCTGGCCATCAGGAAACCCCAACATTCACTTATTTCTTTGTCATTTTTTGTTCAGGTCTTCCCACTTCAATTAACAAGATAAAGAAAAGAGAGAGAGAATGATTTAAATCATGTATCTGGGAGCTATGGCAGTGCATATGTGTGACTGTCACACCCCCCAAGCCTATTCAGACCAGGGTGGGGACCAAGATGAACTATAAAGCCAACCACCAACCTTCCTCAGACTGAAGAAGCTACTTGGATGAGTAGTGAAACATTTCAATCCCATAAAAAAGAAGTCCAATCGCTATGACTTAACTCCCAGATGATTTTACCTGGATGACTGAGAATACCCACAGATTTAAGTCATGCCTTTAAAAGACCTCTTCCCAAACAGAAAGCACCCATTACAGCTTATTCTCTTACTCATCAGTCAACAACAACAACATCTACAGTACTGTTCTCACATATCTCAAGAATGCTGTACAAATAAAATCTTTTGATGGAAACTGTTAAATGCAACACCTTTTGCATAGCAAACACTGTACGATATCTTTGTTGAGAACTTCCAGTAAAACAGACCTTTCAGTCCTTGGGATCAGTAGTACCTCCGAATGTATTTATAGGAATTTACAACTTATGCCTCACATAACTGACCCCATAGATATATTTAGACAAAATATTGCTCAATTAACACATGTGTATTTTTATTTGTTTGTTTCTTTAGTCTACCCTAAAGCAAAAAAATGATAATCACTGTGAATTAAATCATAATTAATAATGGCATTTAACGGGTGGTGATTCCTCCACTACTGAAGGCATATCTGGAGGTGGTTCAAAGAGAAATTTTTTTTTTGCTTGACCACCATCCCAGTGGCACCCAAATGAGCTCAACTTTGTCCTTCCTCGCCTAGTCAAAGATGTATTACTCAAGCAGTCTTTGGCATTTAAGCTGTTCTGTTGTCTAACAGATGTCTGTCTACTGGTTCAGTGCTCTTCATTTCTGTCCGTTGCTATTTTTTAAAAAATAGATTTGCTTTTAAGTTTTAATTGAGAATATTTTATCTCCATTTTATTATTGTTAGCAAGCTTTGAGCGCCATCTTTGATAAACAGATAGTACACCCACACAACTATTGTTGTGTGTTGCATAGTTGCTTTCACTGTATGGCCACCCTATGAATTAGGGACCTGCAATTCAGCCCATATCTGATCTTCTCTTCCTGATTCCTTCAGCTTTTCTAAGCATTATTGTCTTTGCAGTGAGGCGGTGTTGACATAACTGAAATGCCTTTATAGTATTCCAATTGATTTCAGTTTTGCTTTTTGGGTTCAGACGATGCATGTTCCATACCAAATTTCTTGCTCCCTATCCACGCTACGTCCACCTCAAATCCTACAGGGAGGCTACTTTTTTTTTGTTCCATGACTCATTGCGCATTAATTTGGATTTGTGCTCCTTTGTGAACTGGTGCACCAAAATATTTCTGTGCATCCTACAAGTGCCCCATGGTGTTTGGTTTTCTCTTCTTTCTCTTCTTCCTTCCTTCCTTCCTTCCTTCCTTCCTTCCTTCCTTCCTTCCTTCCTTTCTCTCTCTCTCTCTTTCTTTTTCTTTTCTGAGTGGAGTGTTAATGCTCTCTTTTGTCTGTAGCAATTCTGTTTTTTAACAGTACATGTGCCTGCTCTAGCCAGTTGAACAACACAACCATCCACCAGATGGACAGCAAAGGATCAAGGAAGAAGGCAACCCCTAAGAACAGTATTTAGACAGCAATATTTCAACACATCAATGTAATTGTTTTTTTAAAAAACAGGGAGTAGGTGGGTGAAAGAGTGTGTAAGGAACATGATAGGGATGTGGACAGATTTTCTTTTTTTATGTATTGTAAGACTCAGACACAATGTCTGGATTCTTATCATATGATATAGGTCATGTGACATCAACCCGCTGAAAATGTGAGAAATTAGAGGGGCAATTCATATGTGTGAATGCAGCCTCAGTCTTGCCTTCTCATGATGTGCCCAAACTAATCTTCAGTTTAATTTGGGTTTAGTCCTGCAGGCTTCCCATGCTCTGTTTTGATTAAAGGCATCTACCATGTGACCCTGCCAATGCCATGCATTTGCAGCCAACGTACAGCAGTGACCTGTGTGTTCCTGGGCCTAGGAATGGGCCAGGGCGAACACTGAACACACTTCAGTGATACCGAAAAGCATGAAATGTTCCCAAGGGCTACTCCTTTATGTAGCATTTTTGAAACAACAGTGTGATTCCCCTCCCCTGGTTCCGGTTCCTACTCATGGAACATGTTTGCTAATATTTTAGTGATGACAGCATTTCACCTTTTTTTAAATAAAAAAATATGGTCTGCAAACACAACCTTATCATTTATTTAGCACCAATAAGAAAGTGCCAAGCCAAGAGCACATGTTAACATATTTTCATCTTTTTCACATGCCAGCAACATCATTTGTACTTGTAAAGAAACTTGTGAAGGAAAAAAAATATATAGGGCTGTCCAGTGAAAAAAACGGGTTTTCAGCTGATGGATATCCTGCCTTTAGGTGATTGATTTTTTTCTGACTTAAATAAAAATGCATAGTACACAAAACTTAAAATGCATGCCTTTTTGAAGTATTTATAGAAGTATATAGGATATCAGCATAATCACCAAAAACCACCTTTCTTTTGAGATTCCTCTTAGGAATCTTTTCAGTTTCTTTTCTACACTCAATTACCGCCTCAGAATAGATAAGGGAGCCGTGAGTTATGTAACTTCTGTGTTATGGTGATCAGAGTAATGTAGTAGGACTGAGGAAACCTGGGTTCAAATCTGCATTCTGTGGGTCAGTTGCGGTCCCACAGGTTTATTTCAATGTAAAGTGTGAAATGGGAAGAGAGCCAGCTATGCTGCCTTGAATGTTCTGGAAGAAAGGCAAGGTATATCAGTGTCTGTGGAGATTCTCAGTCATCCAGGAGTTGAGTCATGGCAACTGGACTTCTTTTCTTGTGGGATCAAAAGGTTTTACTACTCATTTCGAGTAGCTGCATCAGTCTGAGGAAAATTGGTGTGAAGCCTCCAATTTATAGTTCACGTTGACTTCACCCCATCCTGGTCTGAATAGGCTTGCTAGGTGGACAATGGCATGAATAGGATATATCAATGTGACATATACTGTAAATCAGGCATGTCCAAAGTCAAGCCCAGGGGCCATATCCGGCCCGTTTTCAAATTTTGAGTGGCCCACCACCTCTTCTCCCCACCGGCTCAGCCTGTCATGCATCCCCACCAGCTGGCCCCTCCCCATACCGGATGGAGACATCAGCTTGCAGATTTATGGTTTGCCTGACCTCCCTGCCTCCATCCATCCACCCAGTCACCTGCCCACCCTATCCACCCCCAGCTCCATTGCTGCAGCATCCTCCCCACATCCTTGCATGTCCTAGAGTAGGGATAGCGAACCTTTTTGGCACCGAGTGCCCAAACTCAGTGATGGGGATGGCGGCGGCGGCAGTGGGGGGGGTTGGGATTGGCGGTCGTGGGGGGCAGGGGTTGGGGGGAGGGGAGGGCAGCAGGGGCGGCGGGGTGATCTGCGGTGGCGGCGAGAGAGGCAGCCCTCAAAACACTGAGACTTGGCTGCCTCCCAAAATCCGTCACGGCTCTCCCGGGGGGCCGCGTCGTCTGCCAGCCGCCCGCAGGCCCCTCATCAGGTGACCCAGGGAGGCAACTGGAGGAAAGGCCCCCAGCATTCACCTCACTCTGGGCTGGCTGGTTAGCTGGCCAGCCGGCCGAGTGAGATGCTCTCCACGGCGGAGGCGGTGCCTGGGCCTCTCCTCTCCTGCCGCTGCTTCTTCTCCCCGCCCCTGCCACCCGTCTCCCGGCCGGCCACCCTCCCTCGCTCCCTCTCTTTAGTCCGCTGTCCATCTGGATCCTCCTGGCGGAAGGTGTGCGTGTGTGTGCAGGGAGAGAGATGAGAGAGAAGGAGCCCGCTGGCTCCGGAGTTGGGGCCGAAGCCGGATTCCCGTCGGTGATGGTGGGGGCAGGGGCGATGGCGGCACTGGCAATGGGGACGGCAACGGCAGGGTCAGTCTGGCACGTGACATGCTCCCTGCCCCCTGCCCCCCCACTTCCCCCTCCACAAATTCTTCATGGCTGGTCCAGTGGAGGGGGAAGTGTGGGGGGCAGGGAGCATGTCGCGTGCCAGGCAAAAGCTCTTTGCATGCCACCTTTGGCACGTGTGCCATAGGTTCACCATCCCTGACCTAGAGGCTTGTCCAAAGTCCGGCCCGGGAGCCAAATGCAGCTGGATGGTTGGCCCCCCACACATTTTCACCTCATCAAATCTGGCTCTTCTTGAAAAAAGTTTGGACACCCCTGCTGTAATTCAATAAAATGGCTGCCTCAGACAATCAATACATGGAGTTTTAATATTGCAATTCACGGAAGTGAATTTGTCCCCCTGGCAGTTCCAGGTCCCTCTACTTTCTCCAGCAAATCTTCCAGTCTTTTTCTGTTCACTTGCTCAGTGATTAGAACTATCAAAGAGATTTCCCTCTAGTCAGTGATTCCCTACTAGTAACCAGTAACCCAGGTGTCCTTGAACTGCAACTCCCAGAAATCCTGGCCAGCACAGCTAGTGGTAAAGATTTTGGGAAACTGCAGTCAAAGGACATCTGGGTTACTCAAGGTTGGGAGCCACTGCTCCAGGTCACCCTTTTGCCTGATCCGAATCCAGCAGCTCATGGGCAGTAGGCAGCCTTTGAGTTCCGGCCGAAAAGCTGAAAGCATTTATTGTGGGAAGGAACAGGGTGGGTGGAGCTGGGCTCCTGACGACACCCCATTGCCCTCCTGCCTATGCAGGCCTCTAGGTTGTAGGTTCTGACCCTCGCATCAGACATGTTTCCCACACTAAATTTAATCTATCCAGTCATCTGATTGTAGTTGAACCCACCCATCCCACACCCTTTTTAAAAATAGCAGGTATGGATCAGCAAGCAAAACACTTCTCCTTGCCAGCTCTTGGGTTCTGGCCATCCTGTGATGTGGAGTGACAGTGTTTGCAAACAACCTCCCCCCCCCCTCTCTCTCTCTGTGTGTGTGTGTTCCAAAGGACTGTTGGGAACCTGTGATGAGTGGCAGCAATTATAGCAGTTTATGACAGCAAATTGGAGGCTGGGAAATTCAATAAATGGACTCGGTAGATCTTTGAAAAATAACTCTCTGGGTCACTTGGTTGTGATGGCTCCTCTGCCTGCAGCTGGGCCATGAGGCCATTAATCAAATGACGTGGAGGAGAAGATACGCTGTTGCCACACCCTTTGCAAACGGGACCATCATGTCTGTGTTTGATGACAGCATTGCTTTTTGATTGGCAGTAATTGTACTGAGAAGTGGCATGTCTTAAGGCCAAGGGTCCTACCAAATGCAGGCAATTAATCAGATCAGATTGGCATGAGGGGCTGCGGGGGGGGGGATCGTGCCAGTTTCCAAACAGCTCCGGGCACGCACATCCAATTAGTGACTGAAATAACAGGAGAAGAATGAACAATGTGATTACAGAAGGAAGAGGTCTCTTTCCTCCTCCAAGAGTCATTAGCTCTAAACAACCACAGAGATAGGGAAACATTCAGAAATAATATGTATGACTGTGGTGATGGAAGAATTTAGTCCCTATTCACAATCAAAAGTGAGGAAATGCAATGAGGTTTTTTTCCACACGTGTTCACCATTTCCCCTCACTTTAGGGAAGGGCTGAAAGCTCACAGGCAGGGTAGCTGTCTGTATTATTTCTATGCTGCCTTTCATCCTGTAAAGGTTCCAAGGTGGCTCACGGATATTAATACTGTGTATGACAAATCAAAATTTATGAAATGCATTAAAAACTATACTAAAAACAATTAATCCTTTATCAATATTAAAGCCAGAAATTTAAAACAATTTCAAAAACATTTTAAAAAATTTAAGTTCAATAATTTACAGCATTCCTGAGACACACTGCTAAGCTTAGTAGCGTCTATTCTATTCTGTAGTCCAAAAGCCAGGAATTTTTGTCCCCATATTGGTCCACTGACCTTTCCTGTGGCACTACCATTTGGTGACTTTTGCATCTCCCCCCCCCCCAAGTTGGTTAATGTTAGCAAAAGCAAAGTGAAGTATGCTGCTTATATACTGCCCGATGGTGCTTACCCCCCCCAGCGGTTTGCAATTTTAGTTATTACATGATAGCCTTATTACATATCATAAATACAATTTAAAATTAACTCTGGTCTGGAAATAAAAGCAGTCATTAGCTACAATAAAAGCAGTCATCAGTTACAACAAAATACTATGTTTCCTTATCTCTATTTAAAATTTGTTTACGAACCCTTATTGCTGCAGCACAGAATTTGGCAACTTGCCTAGTTATTTGGTAAGTGTTATCAGAAAGGAGCAACTGCACATAGAATTCTATTGACCTCCCAGGGAATTTGCCTATAATTAGGGAGATAAATTACTTGCGTAAATCTCGATAATAGTTGCAGAATAGAAGCACGTGTTCTACACTTTCCAATTGGTCATTGGCACATGGGCAATTTCGATCTGATAAAGGTAAACCTTGAACCTCCCATCCAGTTGCTGGGAGGGAAGGACATTTAGTCTAGCCAGAGTAAAAGCACTCCTGGAAACAGGAGATATGAGCCTATCCAGATACGAGGAGACAATAAGTGCAGATTTCTTTAAAAATTCCAATTTCCTCATCTGGGCAACGTGATTCTGTAATTCTATATCTCTAATTCATAATTTCACCTCATTCATGGCTTTACAAAAACCCAATGCTTGGAGGGTACAAGGAGAATATTCTAAGTTATGTATCATTTTTATTATCTGTTTTTTTCCATTCAGACTGAAAAGTATCTGACAAAAGCAAGGGAGTTAAGCCCTCTGAAAGGAAAATGAGCTTAAGCCAGTACTTAACCATGAGAAATGTGGCTTGTGCTTCAGTGGGAATAAGCCCAGCCTATAGGCGAAGTAATGTGTTGGAGATACATGTAGGAATGCCCAAAATGGCTCTTGCAGAACTGGTTTGAACAGTCTGTAGAGGTCTCAAATTAGCATATCTGAACAACTGTGAGCTATAAAGCATTTGGGTAATGATTTTAGCCCTGAAAACATGTAGAGTAGAGGGAACATGTTTCCCCCAGTCGAATTGAAGAACCTGCTAATGCCTTTAATATTTCCTTGTGCTCTCATTGCAGCACAGTTTATATGCATGGACCAAGCACCAGATTACTGGAATATCATATCTAGGTACTTATACTGCTGGACCTGTTCAATTGGGTGACCATTAAGGGACCATTTATGCTTAATTCTCCTCATGCCAAAAACCATTATTTTGGTTTAATATAATTGATTTCTAATTCCTGAATATAGTATGAGGAGAAAGCTCTCATGGGCCTTTTAAACCCAACACACGAGGTTGACAAAAGCGCAGCATCATCTGCATACAGAAGTATAGAAATTGGACAAGATGCCAGCTTGGATGGGTGAAAATCTAAGTTGGATAAACTCTGAACAATACCATTAATATATAGATTGAATAAGATGGGGGCTAAGATACATCCTTGCCTCACGTTCTTACGTACAGGAACCGGATTAGATAAGATCCCATCAGAATTACAAAGAACCTGTAAATAGGAATTCTCATGTAAAAGATGCATTAATAAAAGAAGTTGTTTGTCAATATTCATAGACTCCAGTTTTAACTGCAGTATTTCTCTAGAAATAGAGTCAAATGTGGATTTAAAGTCTACAAAAGCAGCATAGAGAATCCCACCTTTGGGGGATGAGTATTTACTAGCTAAGTGATGAAGAAGATGGCACTGATCAATTGTGGATTTCCCTTGCCTAAAACCTGCCTGTTATTCTACAAGAATATTCTCCACCCATAACCAATCCTGTATATTTTCCAACAGGTGCCTTGCATATAATTTACTCATGGTACATAACAAACTTATAGGACAGTAATTGGCAGGATCCCTTCTATTTTCCTTTTTTTAAAAATGGGACCACAATAGCTGATCCCCAGTCCTTTGGTATACAAGCTGTTCTATCGATCCAAGTATACAGGGTAGCTAGTACAGGAGCCCACTATTGAGCATTTGCTTTAATAAAATAAGATGGAATATAGTCAGGCCCAGGGGTTTTATCTAGTTTTAAACTATCAATCAACATGAGCATTTCCTGTTGGGTGACTGGAGGCCACTCTGGGAGGCCTTCTAGTTCAATTTGGAGGGCAGAAGTACAAGACGATTGAGCCGCATAGTGCCTGCCAAAATATTCTTCCCATACTGTAGGCATTATATAGTAGTCTGATTTAGGAATAAAAGTTAAAGTTCCCCTAGAGACTATATTGCAGAATGAAGCTGAGTCTCTCAGATAGGCAGCAAACAGAACATTGCCAGGCCTTCCTCTGGGCTTGTAGTTTCTTAGTTTTAATCAAGGATTTATACCTCTTTTTGCACTGATACTGATTTTCTGGGATTCTTATAGACTCTATAAGTCTCCAGTAACTCATTCTTTAATGCTCTGCATTCTGAATTAAACCAGTGCTTTGAACAAGTGGTACGAGGCAATAAGGTACCAGATTTATTACAGGTTAAATGGGGTTGCAAGGACTCTACTAAATTAGAATATGTCTTTAGGGCTTGATTTGCTGATATCTCCATGGTAATAAGATTACTAAAATGCATATAAGGGTCGGTGGCTAGTAGATTCCTTGTATGGGCTGACTGCTCGTCAGTCCATCTTATTCTTACCTTTCTTATATCAGCTGCTATAGATACAATTGGAGCACACTCTGCTACCACATTATATTGATTACAATTTAGCTTAATCATCAGGGGTAAATGATAGCTTTCACCCTGATATTTTATCTCAAAATCCAAAATGGAATCAGCCAAATTCCTTGAAATCAGCACATAATCTATTATTGAGGCCCCCTATGAAGAAATAAAGGTAAATTCTCCAGATTTATCTCCATTAGTACTTCCATTTAAAATAATTAGTTCTAAGTTGAATACCATGTTCATGAAACACAGACCAGTGTAATTAATGCCACAATCTTTAAATTGTCTCTGATAAAATTTAAGACAAAAAAGGGATTGAGGAATTGGCATATTAAAATGTTTAAAAATGCAACATTACTACTTCCAATCCTCGCATTGAAGTCCCCAGCAATTATAATAGAACTGCCAGGGAATAACTTAAAAGCTTGCTCAATGAATTATTCCAGCTAGATCCACAAGGCTTCACTAGCTCATAGGATCATTGAAAGGAAGCATAAACGTTAACAAGCAATATTACACATCCAGCAATTTTTAACACCAGTGCAGTGCCTATAATATTTAAGGAATCCCATGACAACACAGTGGCCTGTAACTTTGTGGACAAAAATGTAACTAAACACCCCATGGGTCGCCCACCCTTAGAGTTAGGTAAGGCATTTAAAAAGTATGCCTCATATCCATTCAGCATTGGCGCATCCAGAGCCCATGTTTCCTGTAACAGTATAATTTCAGATTCCCCTAGGAATTCCATGAGCTCGGGATCTGACACTTTAGAGTGCCAGCCCACAATGTTCAATGATATACAGTTAAGTACAGATCTATTTTGCTGTAAGGAAAGATCTGCAGTAGCATTAACATTAGAACCAGAGTGGCAGAAAGCCTTCTCTGAATCAGCTTTATCTCTTTCACCCGGAACAATAGATTTAGCATTATCAGGGATTTTTCCACTCTCAGCATGCATCAGGCCTGGTTGATCATATGAATCCTCAGACGAGACATCCTTCATCCTGTCAAACAAAATGATGTTCATATTTCTGTTGGCTGTAAGAGGTCTCCTGTCTCATAAACTCATTACACAATATGCTGCCCCTAGAGTTGTATCTTTTGTTAACAATCCTGGTCCTTATTATAACAGGAATGGGGTAGCCTTCTGGCCTATCACTAATTTCAGGAGGTTGAATAGGCTGTGAGTCCTCATAGGATTGCTACCGTTGAGTACCTCTATCATCAGAACAAGACCTTGGTCCAGAAGAAACATGAGTTAAGGACAGCGTATCGGGCTTCCTCATTTGTTTAAAGCTGGTGTTCATGTGAGAATTTGAAAAATCAGCCTTTAGACAAGCGGGCAGTTGACCATCTTTAGACTGGATACTGTCATTGTTGGATGTACTTTTTGTAGTAGTTTCTGAAACTTCTAATAACTTGAACAAAGGTTTAAAGTTCAACTTTTCCCTCCTTCTTTCTTTCTTCGATGCTGGTCTCTGAGGTTCCTTCTTCTTCATGAGTTTGAATTGTGCTTTTTCTGTTAAATTTGTAGGTAGCTCCTGTGCTTGTACCTCTTTGTTTGAGTTGACAGCAGTACATGCTGGAATAGGACAGTCTGTTGGTTTAGATATAGAGGGAGCAGAGTTTCCTGAGGCCAAAGGCTGTGGGCATACATATAGAAGTAATACCTCCAGGGAGAGTTTCCCAATTCTATTGATAGATCCTGGGGATAAGCTGTAATAATTAGTCATATTTCTATCTGGTTGCGATATTACATCCTGGCCATATTTCCACTGATCACCCTTGTTCACCAACAAGTGTGGGAATTCCTTCCTGGGATAGCTTCAGATATGCTTAACCCCCCTTAACCAGCAGAGGGGTTAATTATGAAGGAATGAGGTGTCAACACACGCTGGGATCTTTCCTGGTGCTTTATTGGTTTATAGCATGCAGCTTCTCTTCTGCTGGCAGCCGCAGCAGGGAACGGTCAGGCTGGTTGATGTTCACAGCTACTCGTTGAGAGCGTTGATGGTAAAAAGCTCCCTCCCCTCATCAGCCCAGCACTTTTATAACTTTTACACGTCATGCAATCATCAGCACACATTGACCCAATAACAAACAGCTTGCGTCTTCCTGCACATGCTCAGTAGAGACTATGAATTCCTGACATTCCTTCAAACTGGCCTCCCCCGTACTCCAGTGGCCATCTTTAGAATACAGCTATTCTCAGCTCTGATTGGTCAGCCCATCACCCATGATGCATTGCCCTTAGTGTGATGTCAGAGTCCCCAGGCATATAGAACTATACTAATACAATAGAGATAAATCCCTACAAAGAAGGATGACTTATATTCTTTCATATGGCCTTCTATTGAGAAAAATTTGTTTTTTTTCTCTGATTTCTGGCAATAGAGCTTTCAATCCATAGCTATCTGGGTCCTCTGACATAGAGGAATTACTGATTGGGGGTAACAGTTTAGTTGAATGACATGAGTGAACTCTCCTTGCAGTTAATGCAGGATTTACAGAGTTAGGTGTTATCATACTTTCATAGTTTACCACCTCAGTTCCAAAAGAGCTCATCTCATTTTGAGGAGCCAAGTTACACATTCTCAAGGATGAGTCAGGGTTGAAGTCCAACATTTTTATATTGCCAAAATCTATATCAACTGTACTGTTTAATAGATTGCTAGTTGTCTGATGCTCCTCCAAAATATGGTTACTCATTGTTAGACTATCAGGCAAGTCAAGAGGAAGAGACTTTGTTGTCTTAGGGCTAATTCAAAAGGTTTGACAAGGTGTCAGAAAATCCGTCAGCTTGGTTTGTCCCAGCCTCCTAGTAGCCGCTTGGTAAGTCTTAACTGGAGCACAAAATTTGGAGGACAGGGAGTAGCCACTAGAGGAAGATGGTATACTAAAAGAAGATGTATCAATGTTAGGAGACTCTAGTGAATGTAAAGACTTGCTGTTATGTCTATCACTATTAGATTTGTCAGTCCTTAAATCCAAGATGGGAGTAATTTTTATCTGGGTGTTTCATTGTAAGCTCTTAAGCACTGGTGGAGATAAGGTAAGATCAAGGACTTCCAACATCCTAGCAAAGAGCTGGGTTTTCCCAGATAGGTTGGCAAACAAATCTTGAATGTTGTAAGATATAGGTGTATTCCCTGTACTGCTTGCCAGCCACCCCTCATGGGAACGCAAAAACCTGCAAAACTTCAAGGCTGGAGTTTATAAAAGCCTACCAGATCTTATCTCAGCTGAGGAGTAATGACGCAGTCCCAGATAACACTCCCAATTACAGCAATTCCAAACAGCCTACCAGTAAAATATACTTGTCCAGATAAACGTTATAAGTTAGAACAGTAGTTCCATAAAAATAGTAAATAGTAATAAGGCAGGATAAAAGTAGTAATTAGCAATAAGATAGGTTACAATCAGTAGTTTATCACCACGAGCTCTTACAGGGAGCTGTAAGCTGCAATCAGCCGGAACCAGAAGCCCGTTGGGATTAAATTCATGTCATGAGCAGAGTCTTGGCTGCAGTACTGCAGTTTAACCATTGTGCCACAGAATTCAGCAACAAATTTACACATTCAGACCTTAAATATAAAGGCAAAAGGCAGTAGGTATCTTTCCTGCATATCAAGGTTGGGGAGCCAGTGGTTTCCCAGTTATTGTTGCAGATGGTATTTGTTGGAGTCCTACAACATTTAGAGGGCCATACATTGCCAAGGAAGAACTAACTGAAATTCAGAGCTGCTGGACAGTGGAAAGGATCTTCCTTGATGGAAGCTTTTTCTAACAGAGGTTGGATGGACATCTGAATCTTGGCATCTCAACTAGTTTAGCAATCCTTTTATTCTATGGAAATGAAAAATTGAGGTGCATGGTGGGGAGATCTGAAACCAGAGTTGGGTAGGACTAGAGGCAAATGTAAACAACCCCACTCTTTCCCTGTCTCTGCCACACTCTTTACCTCGGCCCCTTTGCCAACCTCTTCCTCATTTCTCCTGCCCACCTAGCAGAATGGGCTTTACATTGATAACTTGGTGATGGCTTTTAAAACAGTCAAAGGGATCAGACTGGAGTTTGCACTTGGCCCTAACTTCACAGACTGGCTTTACCTTGGCAAGTTGCTCAATGCTGAGAGAGATCCTTACAGTGTTAAAGCTTGCCGTGATGGGCTAGGAGAGGAATCTTTGGATTGTGGCGTATCACCCTCTGTAGTGTGCTGCAGCTGTGCAAAAGCATTAGTGAATAACCTGAATCCCACATGGAGGTTTATATACTTGTCCAGATAAACGTTATAAGTTAGAACAGTATTCCATATAAATAGAAAATATAATAAGGCAGGTATAAAATAGTAATTAGCAATAAATAGGTTACAATCAGTAGTGTATTCTCCACGAGCTCTTACAGGGAGCTGTAAGCTGCAATCACCGGAAACAAAGCCCCGTTGGGATTAAATTCATGAGTCATGCAGGCAGAGTCTTGGCTGCAGTACTAGCAGTTTATCCATTGTGCCACAAAAATTCAGCAACAAATTACACATTCAGACCTTAAATATAAAGGCAAATAGGCAGTAGGTAGCTGGCCTTCCTGCATATCAGGTTGGGAGCCAGTGGTTTCCCTTTATGTCAGATGGTATTTTGTTGAGTCCTACAACATTTAATGCCATACATTGCCAAGGAAGAACGAACTGAAATTCAGAGCTGCTGGACAGTGGAAAGGATCTTCCTGATGGAAGCTTTTTCTAACAGATTGATGGACAAGCCCTGAATCGTCATCTCAACTATTTTAGCAATCTTTTATTCTTGGAAATAAAAATGAGGGGCATGTGGGGAATCAACCAGAGTGGGTAGACTAAGGCAAATGTAAA